>JPJZ01000125.1:0-49401 GCA_000750815.1 Pseudogymnoascus sp. VKM F-4516 (FW-969)
CCCCCTCCTTCCCACCTTCCTTCTTTCTCACCATTCTCCCGAACCGATCTCCCTCGTCACTCTCCCTTTCCTCCACCTTCTACCGCCGATCTTCACTAATCCTCACCGATCATCACCACCAACGGCAATTATCTCAAAACTTCCGTCAAACTCACCCCGGCTCTACTTCTAACTGGCTGCACATCTGCCATCGAAACAGTAACAGAGCCGTTACGCCAATATCGACAATACTACCACCCACGCACGTTCTATGGTAGATCGCCCGCCATCTTACTCCATTACTTTGTCGGCAGACCCTCGTCCTTGCGCTTAATGGGATTTAACACTCATCCACCCCTCCAACTCTCGCCCATTTCAAGGAAAATAAAGCATCTGCCCGACCAAACCCAAAATACTTGACAGGAAAAAGGTCACCGACGAAACATACTCCGTATAGTGCTCGAGCCCCCTTCACGCGCATAATACAACCATCTGCCGTGTTCACTTCGGGAACCCTCAAAAAATAAATCGCCGAACAGATCCTCATATTGGGATCCACTCCAAACAGAAACCACGCCAAACAGACACCCATACGAACGAGCTGCTGCACCACACACAGCCGTTTTCTCTACATGCATATATATGTATATATATTTAATTATATATACATGTAACCACACATAACACCACCACCCACACCAAACGATTTCGTCTTCTGACGCTACACTTAACGGTCTTGGTGTTTCATACAGTGAGTACAACATTCTCTTTTCCCTTCGGCCAAATTTCAAAAACAAAACCACGCACACAAAAAAATAAGGATCAGCTCCCAAAGGAATGCCCGACATACAGACATTGTGTTGTCGCTTATAAACTTGCGTCATCGTCATCGGGAGTTCTGTATCTTCGGCCAACAATCGCTGCGGGAGCTTTCTACAATACGCATGTGCGCCGAGCCCCGACAGCCTCACCCCCTCCATCATTGACCAAGACCGCGGCAACTCGGCCAGCAGACGAAACATTCAGCACGCCCACACGCTGCCTGAAGCAATCTGCTCTACAGCGTGTCAAGCGCAGTCTCGGCTTGCACGGCACATATTCATACTATACATGGAAGGGCCATAACTAACCTTCTCCTCAAGCGAACGCAGATCAAACCCCGAACGCCTGACATCCTCGACAAATCTTGCGATCTTACCGTGCACGCAACTGCCGATACCCCTCGCGACCATTAGCTCACCACGCAATTGCGCGGCCAGTGCGACAGACATACAAGGAAGAGCACTTCAGAAAGGCGCGGCTACGTGACAATAATCTCGATTGAGAAAGTTGCCCTCAGATTAGCCGTCGGCAATCCTACACTACGAGCTTCCATACGACGCTCGTAAACGAATACACAACATAGAGAAGAGACGATACCACGCGCCGGGATAGATACCCAGCCGCTATAAATATGACGGAAACATACAGAGGGCACGTCCGGAGCCCTGCGGATGCCATAAAGCTATTTGAGGCTTGCCGCCTCGGTTTATTACCCCGCGTGCAACGGCGATTGTCAGAGAAGGAGAGGCAGTCCATAACGTCCGGTTCGGTGTTCGTATGGGACGAGCGCGAAGCTGGCATGCGCCGGTGGACAGACGGCAAGTCCTGGAGCGCGAGCCGCGTTTCTGGCAGCTTCCTCACATACCGCGAAATGGAGGGCAAGCGCGGCGGCGGCAACTTCGTCCCTGCGCCGCGGCGACTGGGCGGAAAGACACCAGATAGTGGGCGCGGCAGCGACGAGGACGCAGATATGGACCAGGATAGCCTAGATGGGTACCGTTATAAGGCAGATGGTCTACTGAAGCAATCATTTAGCATCACGACATCCACCGGGCAACACCTCCATCTCATTAGCTACTTCGCGCGCCAGCACCCGAATATCAGCGATCTTCCACAGCCAACAACCGATCCGGCGCTGCGCCATATCGTACCCGTCAAGGGCATGTATCCCGAGTCCACAGTCCACGACCAAGCGCCGCCACCACCGCGCGCATCCATTCAGGGCCCTTATATGTCCTCACCTC
Source organism: Pseudogymnoascus sp. VKM F-4516 (FW-969) (assembly GCA_000750815.1). Taxonomy (NCBI): domain Eukaryota; kingdom Fungi; phylum Ascomycota; class Leotiomycetes; order Thelebolales; family Thelebolaceae; genus Pseudogymnoascus; species Pseudogymnoascus sp. VKM F-4516 (FW-969). The sequence goes on from JPJZ01000125.1 coordinate 2,046, forward strand.
AACAAATGATGCCAGGGAACGCCCCTCACTCCCGGTCACCATACCCCTATTCCCCAGGCTATGGCGCCTGGCCACCTTCTCCAGTCCCCACCCCGCCCTACAACTACCCTCCAACAATGTACGGCTCGCAGCTCCCTCCTCCCCCACCAAGCGACAGGAGTCCACACCAATACTCCCCGCAACACCTCCCCCCTCACATGCAGCACCACCCCTCGCAGCAACCCTACGACCGCTCGCCCCACCACCCACACAGCCCACATGACAGCCTTGCGCCGCGCCACCTCTCAGCCTCCGGACCACCACCACAGATGAGCACCCTTGCATATGCAACCAATGCCGCCCGCGATGCGCAACATGCGCTCGCACAGGCGCAAGCCCTGCAGGCGCAGCAGCTGGGACAGATGCATTCGAGTCCCAGAGGCTCGGCGTCTGTAGATCCAAGGCTAGGACCCAGAGTTCCACCACTGCATCACCAACAGTCGAACGGCCACGCGCCGCCTCTACACCACCTCTCTTCGCCTACTGGAAGCAGGGACGGATCATTGGGGCAGGAGAGGCCGCAACAAAGGAGTCCTCTGTCGAACGGCGCGCCGCCTCAGTCGAGGAGTGGAGAGGCTCAGAGTATACCCAGCATATCGAATATGGTGCACGGCACCCCGTCGTCCGGTCCCCCACCCTCGTCTACGCCTCTATCTGCGTCGTCCTCGCAACAGCGCAGCCCAGGCGGCGCACCGCAGCAACCAAGCCCGTCGAGCAGGCTCGTGGAGAAAGGTGTCAGCCCCACCAAGGACGACGAGGATGCGAAGAGCGCCAACGGCGTACCAAGAGAGATTCCGCATGCGAATATCACTGGGCCTGGGTTTGGCGGAGAGGATCTGCGTGCGTTGAGGGTACTGGATCGGAAATTCTGTATCTGAGCAATCTTCCTTCGCCTCACGTGGTGATTTTTAATATGGCTTGGGAATTATACCCGGATGGTTGGGATGGAGATAATAAGGAAGAATGGGTGGCAAATGTCGAAGACAAAAAGTTGGGAGAAGCGCTCATGTGTTTTTTTCTGCGGACAAAGGGGACTACCTTTTGCTTCGCCTTTCGATGGTGGATTTCGCGGCTCCTATAAGGGAGATGCGCGGATAGGGATGGGTACATGATACGACTGCTTTTTTCGCTAGAGAAACCTATACCTCACGAATGGGTGCTGGAGCAGTATACGAATCTTATTTTTTTCTGGGGGAGTTTAGGGCGGCTAGGCTAGGCACGGGTGGATGGATGGGATGGAGATGGGCTGGGGGCTATGGCATTTGCTTTTTGACTGTTGTTTTTTTGTTCTTGCTTGGCTTTGGATTCTGAGATCAACTTTGACAAGGGCATTTTCTTGCGGACTGCTGTTTGTTTTTTTCTTGCTAGACTGTTTTGGGGGAGAAGAGGATGGGGTATATAGGTGGTTGTTGATTGGGGATGGGGAGAGATACAGGGGACGTATATTGAGGGTGATTAGGGACAGTGATGGATGATGGTAGATCAGGTTAATGGAATTAATCAATTCATTTTGTGGTTACTCATTCAATTGTTTTCTGTCTGTCGTCTATATTGTGCTGTGTAGCTGTGTGAATTCCGTTTCCACTCCCGCTTTTACCCAGTCTGGTCATCACCATCCATCCACCCACGCCTCGAGAACACCATCAGTGTATTCTTTTTGGAGGATTGTGTGTTATATTAAGACTCGATGGTTAATTTGTTGATGCCATTTATAGTAATTGTGAAATATATGGTGGTTTGTATTAACTTTTATTCAATACATTTATTGAAACATAAATTAAGAAGTGCAAAATAATAATATTTGAGACTGGAAATAATTACGCGTGGTATAGATCCAGACACAATAACACTATATGCGCCGAGTAAATAGGCAGAAGAGGCAGAATAGAAGTATATAGGAAGGACAAAAGGGTAGATAGACATGGGGGTGGATGCACATCTACGAAGCTGCACACGCGTAGGGCAAACTGTAAAATAGAGGCCAGGTTAAAGTGGGATGTCTAATCCAAAATCATTTCATTGCTTCGTCTTTTATCTCTCTGCCTTCCTTCTACCTCCTACTCCGGGCTCTATTATGGCCCACAACAACTGCCTATCCCAACCCGACTAAGCGGGCCAATGCTAGTATCATGACTCTTTATGCTTCATGCCTTATCTACAGACCTGTGCTTGCAACTCCATGAGGTTACCAGTACGATGGCCGCAGACCAGAGAAGTTGCTAGCGAGTGAGTTATCTCCCGTAGTCTCCTTCTTGCGCTGGCCCGTCAACTGTATTATATTAGCATTTATCCTTGTATCAGACCAACTGGAACGGGAAAGGGAACATACCTCAAGCTGCACAGAGCGATGAATATGCACCAACCAATCCACATAACTCTGCGCCTCATTATTCCGATCCTCAATCAACAACCTCGCAAACTCATACTCCGCCCCATCCAACCCCTGCCTCGCCAACTGCACCGTGAGCGCCTTGCTTCCACGCACCGTACGCAGGTACTCGAGGATATTCCGGACCTGAACGTTAAGATGCGTCTCCAGCACCGGCAGCGAGCTGACAAACGGATTCAGCGCCTTGAGCGAGTCCATGCCCTCACCGAACAAGTCGACCAGCAAGTTCGGCGACGTCTGCGCGTGCAGCCACAAGTAGCAGTTCTGTCCGTTATCGAGGAGGTACACGCCACCGGGCTCGACGCGCGAGAACGACGCGCGCGCAGCGGGTGGCATGCGCAGGTGCGAGGTCGTGGCGTCGGGGAAGCCGTCCGCGGGGTCGAGGTTGTGGATGGGTATCATGCGGGGGTAGAGGTAGAGGGAGAGTTCGAGGGCGCCCATGGAGCGGAGCATGCGCATATCCTGGACGCGGCGGTCGGTGGGTTCGTTGCCGCCCTTTAGGGCGCGGGACTTGACCAGTGCGAGCATGTACATGCTGAATTCCTTGAGGTTCTCGGGCAGGACGAGTTGGCCCGGTGGGTGGGAGCCGGAGAAGTTCTTGCGGTAGCCGGCGAGAATGTCGACGTTCTTCTCGGCGATGCTGGCGCGGATGTCTTTGAGGGTGTTGGTGGCCATTTTGGTGGCGGCTTCTTTGGCGATGAGGTTGTAGACTGCGTCTTGGTCGACGAACTTCATGCAGTCTTTTGCGTTGTCGCTGACGCTTGCGATGATGTTGCAGCAGCGCACGCGACGCTCGCCGCTGGCCGTCGTGTAGAGAAGGGCGCTCTGGAAGTGGGCGTCGAGCTTGGAGTCCAGCTTCCCATCGTAGCTGAATAAAACGCCCATGGCCTTGTCGGCGTCGATGACGCCGAGCTCCACGTCCGCTCCGAAGGTGTGATGAATGAAGTTGCCGTGATAGGAGGCGACCTGGAGGCCGTTCGAGCAACGCACCTTCATTAACGCTTGGTATCCAGTTTCGCGCGTGACAGTGTGCTTAATCTCCTGCGACAGCTTGGCGGTGTCACGCGGAGCGAGGAAGTTGGGGTAGTAGAATGTTTCTCCGCCCGTGGAAGCGGACACTTGCCCTGTAGTTGTGTTAGCATCCTATTTACGTGCATAATGCGGAATCCGTACCAATAGTAGCAATATCCAAGTAGCCTCCCCCTGGTGCCGCAAGGAAGAAGTCGACTCCAATTCCATTTTGAAGCATACTCTCTGCAGTCTTCTTCCACGCAGGATTTTCTGTCGTCATAATCTTCTTGTCGGCTTCTCCATTTGCTATCCTGTTTTCGTCCCTAAGGAAGAGCCGTCCGGGTCCCCATGTTGGTAATGCGGCTAGCGAGCATACAATCTTCCCTCCCGTTTTCTCGAGAGCTGCGACAGCGGCGTTCAGCGTTGGAAGCAATGCTGGCTCGGGGTTCTTGATTGTGGAGAAGAGGGTAGGGAGGTGGTTCAGCAATGATGTGATAACGTCCCTGATATAATGTTAGAGCTTGTCATTATGAGCAACGTTGATACATACTTGGACTCATAGGGATCTACAAAGAATCCGTCGCTGATGGGTACGAAGGGATCATCAACGTCTGGCATCACTATCATTTGAGCTTGCTCAAGAGATGACTATAATTGTCAGCTCGTTCATGATGGGAGTAGAACATATCCTTACATTTACGTTGTAAAAGTGAATCTCTTTATCATAAGTCATAAAACCAACCTTGGCTCCAGGCGGGATTGTTCTGTGTGCATTCGGATCTGCCTGCTCACCTTCACCTGGAGCCTGGACGTCCTTGCCGTATAGTGAACTCATAATGCCCTCGCAGAAAGCTTCTAGGAAACCCTTATTGTATGACTCTTGCGTGACGTCAATAATAAACAGCCATCTGATGCCCACCGGTTCTTTCGACCAGTATTCCTTAGGAACCATAAACTCCACAGTTCCTCTCATCAATTCAGGCCGTTGTTCCCTATCGACGCGGGCCCCCTGTGGGTTCGTTGCGCAGAAGTATTCTGCAGGGACATCATTGGGATACGTGCACATGTTACACACGAACTTGTTTCCCCCTTGTCTGAAAACCATAAATGGGTTAATATATGCTCGGCATCTGTGGCAGCGGGGAGGCCCAGCTGCGCCAAAGTCCAATACTGGAATCTCGAGCTCGCCAGCCTGCAGTGGTGCCAACGGTTGTAGGACGAGTCCCAAGGGGAGCCCCGTTGATTTTAGCCCTTCGGCGCTTGAGGGTATATTATTTATCGAAAGCCGCGTGAATTTCGGAGAGGAGTTGCCTTGGTCGAATGCCACAAAAGGGACCACTGCTGGCGGCGGTAGGTGATGCTCGAATGTCGGGTAAACGTGATCCAGATAGTACTGCGCTACGACATCCCTTGACCTTGGAATGCTGGGTATTTGGTCCGGGTCTACCTTTCCCTGGGCCGAAGATTGCACTGGGTCACCACTGAATACTGCATCGCCCGCACCTCTGGTCGCATTGGGGTCCATAGAAGCTGGGTTGGCTGGGTTGAAGGGGGCGCTGGCCTGCGCTGGGAATTGAGACATGAGGGGAGTGACTGGTCGGCTCATGTTGTGGCCATGCATCGAGGGGTCGGCATTGAGGAAATCGGACTGCGAGGTGCCAGCGGGCGGGATACCATTGAACGCAGCGGAAGATCCACCTGGCGCCTCCAAAGAATGGTATGCATGACGGTCCTTCTTCTTCTTCCTCCCATGAGCCGCGGGTTCCTCGAGCCCAAGTCCCCCCATTTGCTGCGCCAGACCACCATCATGCGGCTGTCCACCTAATTGCTGTGGACCAAAGCCCTGTCCTTGCCCTTGCGGATATGGAGAGTTCGGACTAAATTGAGTTGGAGGAGAAACGACTTCGTTGTACTGCTGTTGCGGGGGTTGTTGGTGCTGTTGGTACTGCTGGGGTTGCTGATACTGCTGGCCATCGCCATATCCCGACCCGCCTTGTTGGTAAGGCGACGGCGCAACCGGTGGTCGAAACTGATTCGGTGCTTGACTCGGGGGAGCTTCTGGATGCATTGGATCCTCCCCAGGCCTGCCAGACCCTAATGCGTGGTAGAGCTGGTAGTCGGACATCTGGCCATATACCACAATGGCGCTGGAATCAAGGAGGGGTTATGGGCGATCTTCGAAAGCGAGGGGAATAACGTCGTAAATCGTAAAACTGCAGAGCAACGAAATTTTCAATGCTTAGAAGCCCTCGATGAGTTCATGGCCAGAGTGTCGTGGAGTGGTAGGAATGTACATAAAAATTATGGCGGGGAGATCTTGGATGGGATATCAACACCTGTACTTTTTGGGGTACAAAGTACACATTGAGGTTGAACGCTAACATGGCACTACCCCTGTCATGTCCGTGTCTGGACGCGACGTGCTCCAAAGCTTGTGCAAATGACAGGACTGCCATATAATTTATTGCGCCAACCTCAGCAACTCCCATTGTTCGACGTCAACGACCTTTCTCTATTTCACCACAAAGCCGGAATAGAGTACTGCGCTCTACTATAAGCGCCTTTATGCGGCAGGATGAAGAGCTAGAAATTCGGCGTGGAATCTTCAACTTGAGCCTTCAGAGGTGACATCAACACAAACTGCCTATTCCGGACAGACAACCTCACAATGTTCAACTTCACTCCACTGGCAGGCGCCCAGTCCGAGAGCAGCGCATCGCAGTCGCTTCTTGAGCTTGATGGCGGCGTGAAGGTCCTTATCGACGTGGGGTGGGACGAAACCTTTGATGTAGAGAAGCTACGGAATCTCGAGAAGCATGTTCCGACAATCTCCATCGTCCTCCTCACCCACGCAACAGTCGCCCATTTAGCAGCTTACGCCCATTGCTGCAAACATTTCCCGCTGTTTACTCGAATACCGATATATGCCACAACACCTGTTATCTCGCTGGGGCGCACTCTCCTCCAAGACCTATATGCATCAACACCGCTCGCATCGACCATCATTCCTTCGTCGTTGCTCTCCGAAACGTCATATTCGTACTCAAAACCAGGCTCTGGGGAGGATGATTCACATATACTTCTACAGTCTCCGACTCATGAAGAGATTGCGAACTACTTCTCCCTTATCCACCCGTTGAAATACTCGCAACCCCACCAACCGCTTCCTTCTCCATTCTCGCCGCCACTCAACGGCCTCACAATTACAGCCTACAATGCAGGACATACGCTAGGTGGAACTATCTGGCATATCCAGCATGGTTTGGAATCCATAGTCTACGCCGTGGACTGGAACCAAGCAAGGGAGAACATTCTTGCCGGTGCGGCATGGCTTGGCGGGGCTGGTGCTGGTGGAGCAGAGGTCATCGAACAATTGCGGAAACCAACTGCTCTTATCTGTAGCAGTAAGGGTGCTGAGCGGATAGCTTTGGCTGGGGGGCGAACTAAAAGGGATGAGGCGCTTTTGGATATGATCAAGTCCGCCATCGTCAAGGGGGGAACTGTTCTGATACCGACAGACTCCAGTGCGCGGGTATTGGAACTGGCATATCTATTGGAGCATGCATGGCGCAAAGACGCATCGAACCCGGAAAGCCCATTTCAAAATGCGAATTTATACCTGTGCAGCAAGAATATTGGGGCAACAATGCGATATACTCGTAGTATGTTAGAGTGGATGGACGACGGGATCATTAGGGAGTTTGAAGCCATTGCTGGTGGAATTGATAGGCAGCCAAACAAACCCTCTGAACCTAGGCAGGCTGGGGCTGGCCCTTTCGACTTCAAACATGTACGTTTGGTTGAGAAGAAAGGGGGAGTCAGTGCTATCCTCAACAATGATGCGACAAGGGATGGCAAGCCGATGGCAAAGGTTATTCTTGCAAGCGATAGGTCACTCGACTGGGGTTTCTCTAAGGATGTCTTGCGAAACATAGCTGCTGATAGCCGCAACCTGGTTATTCTGACGGAGAAAATGAATAAATTGCCTGACGCGGGCCGAAGCTCGGGGATTTCGAGGATGCTATGGTCATGGTGGGATGAGAGGAAGGATGGCGTTGCACTCGAGCAAGGATCAACAGGAGAGAACTTGGAGCAGGTATATGGTGGTGGGCGAGAGTTAACGCTTACGGATGTAAAGCGAGAGGCATTGGAGGGAAACGAGCTACTATCGTACCAACAATGGCTTGCCACTCAGCGTCAGTTGCAAACGATAACTCAGCCAGGAGGGGCAACCGCTCTAGACACATCAGCGGATGCAGTTGACGATGCCTCATCTGTGTCATCATCGGATAGCGAAGAATCTGAAACGGAGCAGCAAGGAAAAGCTCTCAATATATCGACGGCGTTAGGTCAAGCAGGAAGGAAGAAGATGGGACTTAGCGACGAAGACCTGGGTATCAATATTCTCTTACGAAGGAAAGGAGTCCACGATTACGACGTACGAGGCAAGAAGGGCCGTGAAAAGATGTTTCCGCTGGTTATCCGACGCAGACGAGCAGACGAATTTGGAGATTTGATCCGACCAGAGGAATACCTCAGGGCTGAAGAGAGAGAGGAAGCTGAGGGGCAAGATTCACGCCAATCTGGCAAATACGATACCCAAGATACACTTGGAAAGAAGCGTAGGTGGGACGACGTAGTTAGCAAAGCGGACCGACGACCGTCAAATAGCACGAATAAACGACAGCAAACCGGCTTCAACGACAGTGGGGATATTCCTGCTATCAACGACGGCGGATTTGCTAATGGAGTTTTTGATGAAGACGCCATTGAAGACGAAGTTGATGTCGTTGGACCGGCGAAAGCTATTTTCTCAACAGAATCGATCACCGTTAATCTTCGCCTGGCATTCGTCGATTTCGAAGGACTGCACGACAAGCGAAGTCTTCATATGTTGATTCCTCTTATCCAGCCAAGAAAGCTTATCCTGGTATCGGGCTTGAAAGATGAGACTTTGGCTCTGGCCCTTGACTGCCGTCGATTGCTAGGAGCCCAAATCGGAGGTGGAGGCGATAAGCAAGTTGATGTGTATACTCCGGAGGTCGGCACAACTATCGATGCAAGCGTCGATACTAATGCATGGGCTGTTAAGCTTACACATAGCCTCGTCAAGCAGCTTCGATGGCAGAAGGTTAAGGGCCTTGGTATCGTCACACTGAGTGGGCGTTTGGCTGCTGCTTTACCTTCACCAGCTGAGATCACTGATGCGGGTGAAGGCAATGCAAACAAGAAGCAGAAGATCGAATCCGACAAGGACTCAGAGGAGGTGCCAGATAGCGAATCTAAAGCGCTCCAAACTATCCCTGAGCCCGAGAAAGCTTCCATGCCAGTTTTGGATACCCTGCCAACGAGCATGGCATCAGCGACCCGATCAGTCGCCCAGCCCTTACATGTTGGGGACCTCCGACTAGCTGACCTGAGGAAAATAATGCTCGCTGCCGGGTACACCGCCGAGTTCAGGGGTGAGGGAACCCTCCTAATCGACGGTTGTGTTGCTGTCCGCAAATTGGGAACGGGGGCGATCGAAGTCGAGAGTGCCGGAATAGGGCAGACTGGCATACCCCAGCAGCGAAATACTTTTTACGCTGTTAAGATGAAGATTTATGAAGGCCTTGCGGTTGTGGCCGGCGGCTAAAACGAGCCAAGGGGATCATTATGACAGCTGGAGCGGATGGCGATCTTTGGAAGGCTTGTATCATCATTAATTATTGCCGCTTAGCGAGCATTGTTCAATATACGCTGTACAACTTCAAAACCCGCTGGTTTGGTTTCGCCTTGGCCTCGAGTGAACACGGCCAATATGCCACAAGCCGTCACGTGAATAACCATACCATCATTGTTTGTCTTCAAGACTGATTCGGAGCTTTGAGTATGAATGTCTAGTCTGTCATTCACCATTTGCTAGTGCGATGGCCACGTATGCATGTCACATTGAATCACTGCAGCCTACTATATCTTGACGCCGAAAGCCAGGTGGGATCTAGTCTTTAATTCTCCAACCCCCCCAAATCGACAGAATATTAATACAAAAGACTAAGTTATAATATCGTTTATTATCTCACACCTGTCCATTCCGGGGTTCTCATATTCCTTACCCCAATATTTCATATCCAACAAGCATTTCCCCCCGATACCGGCGACAAAAGGGGACAGAAGGCATGGCGGATTGGGGATACAACCCGCCTCACGGCTGGGCCCAAGGTCCATGGGATGATTTCGACGGCATTTATTATCAAGACCCTAGCGGTTGGGCACCCGCAGCTCATGGCTTTTTTCCTGCTCCGCCAGGTTTTGGGTGGTATGAGCTCCCTGGTGATGGGATGGGTGGCTGTTTTGGTGGTTTCCCAGGCGGGTTGTCACTTGGAGGAGGATATGGCGGCATGTGCGGCCCTATGCGTTGCGACATTGGTGGCATGTGCGGCATTATGGGATACCCCAGCCTCCCATACCTAGGCGTCGGTGGCGGTGGCGGCGGACAGTCGTGGCAACAAATCGGGCTCCCTGTGGACGACGGCGGAATCCCAGGGGTCAACATCAAGAACTCGGCGGAAGGAATTGGTCTCGAGCCGGGCTACAATTACATCTTTCCCAAAGAACACTGCAAGATCCACGTCATCAAGAGTGCGACACCGCCCTGGCAAAACGAGGGGAATGAAACGTTCAACTACACAGCGCATGTGGTCCCGACTTGCGTGACGCTCAAGACGTTGCTGCAGCAGTTCGGATGCGACAACCAGGATCCTGGGAAGAATATCCTGTATGAAGTTGTGCCTGGCGGAGGAGGGAAGTGGTACCGCGGCGTGACGATCAAAGGGGATAATAAGGACCTGATGGAGAAGAAGGTCAGTGATATGGGGTGGAATGAGAAGAGGGACGGAAAGAAGGGAGAGGTTGTCTGGGTCTATTTCACAAAGGATTAAGTCACTGTTCGCAGGGAGGACACTTGTTGGCGTATTTTGAGGGCAGTTTGGAAGCATGTTGGACAATGATGGACGCCACTATTGTAGCGTTCTGCGAGATTTGATCGTGTTGCGTAATTTATCTCTCTAGAAATCAATTTACAGAATGATCTCAATTCCATCTGTCCTAATATATTCATCACCATTGACAAAGTATATCGTCCCGAATCATTCACCTTCAAATAATCTTTTAACCTAACACCACAAGCCATGCCGGCCCCTGCCAACTTAAAAGGTATACAGCACCTCAAATTTCCCGTCCGCAACGCCGTTCAATTGCCACAATCCGAACTTAAAGCAACGCAAATATCCCATACAGTACCGTACAATATACATGCCACTTAGTAATACTGTCCCAGGCCTCCTCCCCCTCTCCCCTGCCCCTGTGGCCCGGATGGCACTCGGCGCTTGTCATACTCCCCCTGCTTCATTCTCTGTCCCTCTGTTTGCTGCCTTTGATATGCGGTAGGCAGTGACGGGAAGTCTTCATAAGTGATTCCTGCGGCATGGCCCTGTTGCACTTGGCTTCCGACGTCATCCAGGCTGCGATAGTTGTGACCACCACGTCCTCGCCCTCGTCCAGCAGTAGGCGCCGCGGATCTTCCACCTCTTCCTCCTCCCCTCCCTTGCTGATGCCGCGGTTGATTAAAGCCACCCCTACCACCTCTGCCCCCTCCATCCTGGTGGTTATTTCTGTGTCCACCACGTCCACTGGGGCCCCGTGGTACCCCGTCGTCCTCAATATGCTTTCGTTTGTGAGACTTATTCGGGAACAGGCTCTCATACTCGCCCTCCTGTTTGTCCTCTTCTTCAACGCGCAACAATACCTTCTCTCCAACTGTCGTCTCGAAAATAAACTGCTTCTCTGGAGGCACAGGTTGCCAGTTTTGTATTTTTGCAGCATCGATTGGACGTGCGCCCTTTCGCAACGCCAACACAACAATTGGCACTGGATTCTCAGTGTAGAATTTCGAGGACTGCGGCACGGGGCGCACAGAACACGCCCAGACCTTTGATTCGAAACTCGCTGTACCCGTTACCTCCCAGAGAAGCTTGTTACCAATGCCACCCACTTTGTCCAGAATCGAATTTGGTGCTGGCCGCGGCGTGATGAGTATGTTGTTTGCCAGATACTTCAGCTCGCTTTCGGGCATATTTTGCGGAGGGTGAACTAGACTCAAAAGCTTCTGTGTGTCGGGCTGTGTGATGAGATAGCCGGTGTAGAAGACTGTTTTCTTGATGCACAGTCGTTTTGACCGCACGGATGCTGTGCCTTTGGTCACGGCACCATTATGATCGTTAATTATGCGTTGGATCTCGCTCGCCTCTATGACAGGATCGAGAAGTGTGGAACTATCTGCGACTTGGATAACCTCCGCTGTTATGGGACCTCGTGTTGGGTATCCCCCAATCCCATTTTGTCGTTTGTTGTAGTCCATGAAGAAATCCCTAAAGCCTTTAACGTGCTTGACTCGGTCCTCGTATATGCGTATCTCATCCGCCACTTTATATGTCTCCATCAGAGTCTCAAGGAAGGCTTGCTTGAACAACATCGTGCTGCCAAATCGCTGGTTATTAGGCCCTGCTTTGGGCTTCAGTACAACCATGTCGAATTCCAACTCTCTGCTCGCCACCATCCTGTTTATCAACTCGGCAAATCCGTGCTCTGAGCGACCGGTAAGGAGGACCGTGAGTGCATCCTCTTGCTGCATGCTCAGCTGTATCAGCTGCACGATCTGTTCGTTCCACCAGCCAGCCCATCCACGCTTCTCTTCGAGGTCGGCTCCTTCGCCTGTTGCTGCAAGGATGCGGACATCGTGCCACCAGCCTCCAGTCGCAAAGACATCCTGTGTTTGGAAGAGGCCAATCGTTGGTCCATTCCATATCTTCGGGTTCGGTAGGGGGGAGTTGAAGACTATGGGAGCTGTCAGCATTCGTCAATGAGCCGGGGCGCATGTCGAGGTTCTTACGGGTATTGTCAAAGTCGTAGACATGGATCGTCTTGATTTTATCCACCGCTATAATAGTCAGCTCGTGTAGCCAATTCCAGAATAGCAAGACCTACGAGGTAGCTGTTTGTCCGCCACAGACCAGCGGTTGAGGGCCGTAGTGGTATGGACTGTTGGCAAAGGAGCGTTGTTCTTGCCGCTCCAAGAATGATGCATGTTTCCCGTGGCCATTGTGGCGCCTCGTGTATGCGTCAAACAATTGGGCCTGGTGCTTGAAGCAGAGGAACTCGAGGTCCGAAACTGCAACCTCGTTTGACTGTTGTTGGTGGTTAGGCGTGGGGTGGAAGGCGCGAGGCTGACAATTCTCGGCGCAAGGTTCGCTTGGGCGCAGAAAAGTTGGGGAAGCCGGCCAAGCTCTCGAGAAACCCCGATGTGGGCCAATGGTTGGGCGCTTCTAATAACCATCCCCACGCCGCGGAGGCCAAGTATGGACCCGCATTGACATATTACAATACCAGAATCTTTATTGTATGTGGACTCTTGGGGATGTATGAAGAAGAGCTCTAATTGAGGAAGAATGACGACGGGTTTACCAAGACAAGCTATCCGTCTTACACGGAGTGTGACGTACCCGCAGATATCCTCAATATTACTTCAAGTTCACGTGAAGACGGGGGTTAAGCCACCAAAGGAAGATTCTATATTATCTGTCGAAGAAGACCAGATTAAGCTTCAGGTTCAATCTCCAGGAGTCAATGATCGAGCCAATACGGCCGTCAAATTGCTCCTGAGCAAGGTATATTCCCAGAGACTGCTACCCACGAGACAGATGGCAATGCATAATACAATTCTCATTTGATCTAACTACTCGACCCAGGTTCTGAACGTCCCAAAGACAAATATTAACATTGTCCGAGGCGATAAAGCACATTACAAGAGCCTCTCAGTCACCGATTACACCGCCAAATGTGACGACGACACCGAAGAACTCTCGCTCATCAAGGCGTTGCTTCTTAAAAACGCAGTTATATCCAATCCCATGCCAACGCCCCCTCGCCCAAGTCCCAAGGCAAAAAACCTAAGCATTAAAACTCCATAGCCTCTGCCGCAGACAGGCCCTCCTCTCTCTCGCGCTTAATCTTGATCTCCTTCTCAGCGCCCTTCTCATCTCTCACGATCCCGGCCACGAATGTTCGGAAATAGTCGATATACGGCTTGAGGCACGTCTTCTCCCAGTCCTGGACAGTCTTCCCTCCGACCTCCTCTGGGCCTGTCCATTTATCGATTTCGCCCAGTAACTCCGTTACGGTAGGCACGGCTAGCGGATCAAACGCCTCGAGCTTCCTCGTATCTATAGGCACGCAAACCCTCCCGGTGCCCGGGTGAACGACGAACGGACTCTTTAGCAAATGGTTTAGCTTCTTGCTGACCTCGATATCGAGACGTGGATACGTATACTCGAGCACAATATCCTGCTTGGCCTCGAGCAGCGCTTTCGGGTCCAGGGATTTACTGGCCCCCGTCTTGGCCAGGGCATCAATATCGGCCCATTTGGAAGCCGACGAGCGGCCAGGTGCGGAATCCCACTTCTTGCGCAAGGAGTCGTTTAGAGTCCTATCGGGAAGTAATTGCAACAGGCGGTCGGCCTTCTCTGGGGTGGCCCATGGATCCTGGTCTTCCAGGATATCAGCTTGGAAGTGCGATTTAAGCGTTTCTAAGCTCCGGCTACAAATATATTAGCTTTGAATAGAATGTCAGCAGAAGTTGCGGAAGGGGATACTTACGCAAGATGCGGATGCAATGGCCTCTTGACATTAACCTTCTTCCCGCTCTGTGAACCACCCTTAATGACCTCGAGATACCCTGCAATCGCCCTCCTCTTACTATCATCCATCGTCCTAGCCTTCTTATCACAAACCCACGCGTGAGCTCCACGACGTCCGGAGTACACCCACATAATATGCTTAAACCCAAAGTCGTCCCTCAGCGCCACATCCACGACTTTAATAGCCATTGTGATGAACTGCCAGCACCGATTGCATATATTCGCTTTGTCGCAGCACGTTCGAACATCGTCGTAGTCCGTCAAATCGATATCGAAACACAACTCTTTCGCGATCGGCTTAAACGCAGTCGACCCCCGTAATGTCTTCCTGTCTCTCGGGTTCGTCGAATACACAGGCCCAATCTCAAAACGAGAGGGCATCAGGCGCAACACGTCGCGTCGCAACAGTTCGGAATTCGGAAAACTCTGGTAGCGCAGATAGGCGTCGTTGGACAGGGTAAATGCGAATTCACGGTGCGCGAAGTCGTTGCTGGGCATCGGGCTGTGGTTCAACCACTGGAACAGGGGGCGCCAAGGGAACAGGCGCTGGTAGAACGAGCGCATGACTTCTGGGTCTGATGCTCGCGCAGTGGGACCGATATTTATAGGTGAAGGCGCATCCTGAGGCGAAGGGGTGAATTTTGTCTCTGGAGCGGCGGAGCTGGGGAATTCCTCGTCGGAAGACATGTCGTCGAACATGTTTTCAAGGTTGACTTCTTGCTTGACTTCTTGCTTGACTTTCGCTGGGCTTGGGTCCGGCTTAATGCCATTTTGAGCGGAAGTTGATTCGGTCTTTTCATCCGAGTCGTCAGTCTTGACAAGTGTCTGTTCTTCCCCGTCGATGTCGCCCATCTCTTCGTCTTCCTTGGTCGGGGCTGAGGACCCAGTACTTTGGACGTCCATCGTTCCTTCCATTTCTTCGTCTGCCGCAACTCCGGTAGGTTGCAAGTCGGGAGTAACAGAATGGGGCATACTGGTGTGATGTATGGATTGCACTCTTGGAAATAGCTTGTGTTTACTGCGGGGTTGGTATATAAATTTATGGGAGTCCGTCAAGTGGAGACGCGTGCGGATAAAGCGCGGTATACGCGACGCGTAAATTGAAATTTCAGCCTTGTCAGCCTCGTGCCGTCTTATAAATATAGGTGAGAACTTTTGAAGATCCTTCCAACAATCACAGTAGTCCACAAAGACAACATCCCCAAAAATTAAATGTGCAGGTTACAATAGACAATTTCGCTCATTTATCGCTCCTTCACCGAAAAAAATATCTACCTAAGTATCACCAGAAGAAGAAACCCTTTCTTTCCCATCCTCCCCTCCGCACCTAAATAAATAGAACGCATCAACAATGACTTATTGGCCGTTTGGTGGCAAGTCATTGGACTCCCTCTTTAATCCAAATGGAGAAGAGGATGAAGGTTTTGTTGGAACGCTCGCAGAAGAAGCTCCGGAAGTGGATCCAAAGAGACCAACATGCGGGGGTGCAGTAGTGGAAGTAGTGTTCGGTGACTCGCCCGTTGATCCAAATAGAGAGGATGAAGATATTGCAGGCCCACTCGCAGCGGAAGTCCTAGCAATAGATCCAAATAGAGAGGGTGAAGATACTGCGGGCCCACTCGCAGCGGAAGGTCCAGCAGTAGATCCAAATAGAGAGGATGAAGATATTGCGGGCCCACTCTCAGCGGAAGGCCCAGAAGTAGATCCAAAATGGATTCTGACATTTGATGGCACAGGATTGGGGGCTGTGTTCGATTCGCCTCTTGGTTCAAATCCAGAGGGTTTATGTTTTTCTGGCATGCCAGTAGGGGATCTGACGCTATATCCAAAAACAGGAAATGAGCTGGGTGCCGGAGATGAACGAGCTCCAAGCAAACCGAATGGCGATGTTGACGCCGTGCTTGTGCTTTGGGGAGCAGCTCCACTGGCATCGGTGCTGGAAGTGGAGGAAGATGGAGGTGGAGTAAAGCCCGCAGCTGCGACTTGAGCACTTAAAAAGGATGAGCCAGGGCCGGCTCTAGATGAGGTTGAGGTCTGTCTCTGGCCAAAGATACCTTGGGGACTGATGGATCTTGCCGTTATGGATGGAAGAGGAGAGGTAAGTGGGGAGACTTTGCCAAAAACCGGGTCTGGTACCGGGCTTTTAGACCCAGAAACGTCGCCAGCACCTTTTTGGGGTGTAGCGTTCGAAGACCCAGCCTCAGACAAGCCACTCGCAGATACAGCTGGAGCTGGAGAAGGTGTAGCAGCCTCAGCTGGAGATGGTGTAGCAGCCGCAGCTTGCGGAGATGAAATATCGGTACCAGTGGAACCAAGTCCGGTGGTTTGGGAGGATGATGAAGAGGCTGCTGTTGTGGTTGGGTTTGTCGAAGTTGTAGCAGCAGCGCTCCCGAATAGAGGACCAGTGCCGAACCCTGCTCTCGGTGCACCAAATGACGGTACACCAAATGGCGGTGCACCAGGAGGCTCAGCAGTGCTGCCAAAGCCAGTGGTGCCAAACAGTGGTGTTGGCGTTTGACCGAAGCCACCGCCTTTTAGCCACGGTTTATAGGCAGTTCCCCAATCCATGCTGTCAGCCGTACGGCCGAATGAAGGGGCACCCGTAGTTTCATCATATCCTAACGTTCTTGTGGTATACCCAGTGTTTGGAAGATATGTTGTATACCTTATTTCACCGGCCGACCCAACTGTCGTGGAATCATCCCCTGATCCGGTGTTGTCGGAATCAACTGCACCACTGGTAAATCGCTGACTTTGCGGGCTTGCAATGAAAGTTGATTTGGCTGGGGCTCTGCCGTCTAGCATAAACTTTTGGGATTCACTCGCTGCTGAACAATTTTCTGGGCGATTTTTCGTATCATGGACGTGGTACTCACAACGGGCCCTAAATTTTGGCCTGTGGGTAAGGGATAGGTCTTGACTGAGGCGGAGCCGCTTGAAGATATCTTCAAGGAAGGATGGCCATTGTTCTACCAGGTCCATATTCCTATCAATCTGTCCAGCACCATTGATTTGCGATATAGTTGCATCGGCTGCAAACTTGCGACATGGAGACTCCGGGTGGGCCCGCTCATAGATAAGCTCTATATGCTCCGAGGGCATTGGGCGGGGCGCGAGGAAACTCTCGCCCTGTATGTAGGTGCTCATCGCTATGTTAAAAAGGCTTGTCCAGCATATTGTCTCTGCAAATAAGCAAAGGCGGATAAGTGCCAGTTGGTGGGCTTCCTCAGCTGCCATAATCGGCTCAATGGGTGGACTGTAAGGGATGCCGTCGACACGACCGGATGAGACTGGGAAGGAATCGGGTGTGACGACATGTTCTGGCGATGGTTGGGAAAAATCCGAGAAGCGGTGGTTGCGAGCGTAATCTTCTAATCGAAGCTCGTCTGAGGAAAATAGATCGTACTCTGGTTGAGTGCAAATATGGTTGAATCGATCTCTTGGATTATTATCTCCCGGTGGCATCACGAATATATTAGCTGATGGCTCCTCGTGCGGTCGATATGCGACGTTGCCAGTCCCAAGATTCGGTGGGAGGATACTATTTCCAAGCTTAGTTGCTCCCACAACTAAACCCCTGGGAAACGCATCGAAGGGTCCAGGGCCATATCCCAGAACAGGGATTTGGTTTTGGTACAGCCATCCGATTAGAAGGTTAAAAGCATCTGGACTATCTTCAGGCAAGCGGATGGTCTGTTCATCAGCCTCCTTGAATTTGCCATTGAGGGCCTTTTCAAAATACTCCGACTGAGATGTAAGGAGTGCTTTATGGACAGAGTAGCGTTTCTCTCTGGGCCCGACATATACTGTCACAATGTCACCGCCCATGAGCCTAGAAAATATTAGCATAATATGATAGATTTTTGGGGGCCACATACTCTGCAAGATTCGGAAAGCCCGCCATCGTCAGGGTTTGTGTGCCCAAAAGAGTGATCTGGCAAGGATAGTATGATATGTATCCGATGAATTTGATGAGTCGACTTATGGATCGACCATCCAGGAAGCGACGCCAAGCACGTAGAAACGTCGAAACAGTTGATCAAAACAAGTCAAAGAAGGATTGTTTGTTCCAGGTTAAGTATTAGGCCACAGCAGGCAGCAGTTGTCACAACAAGCGCAACCACAGAGGCAAACGGTTGGTACCAACTCCACCGCGAGCTGTCTAACAATCACCAACAGAGATGCAAATTATAGCACAATTGTTCCTATTGATCTCAAACTTGGAATAATAAGTGTCATATGGTATGGATCCTTAACAAGTCACGATTCAAAAACCGAGGTGGACGGACGGCGGCCTTAAAGTCTGGTGGTGGTGGCAGTGCAGGCAGCCACAGGATTAATGACAGGGGGTCAATGAGGCTGACAGAATGTGCCTGTTAGGTTGAACATACAAGCGCGTATGCATGGTCCAGCATGCTGGTTCCGGTTCCAACATGCAGTCCCAATCCCCCGAAATAAAAGGGTCGGTTCGTCCCGTTTCACACCCTAGCAGCTGCCATGGTTTGGCCTAAACTTTGGTCTGCCGTGCTCAGAAGTGGCAGAGAGTAGCGAGAAAGAGCATACTTGAGTGGTAGATCCCATGCAGCCCAGTCTACGCCCGGCGCCAAAAAGCAAACAAACAATACCTTTGATCCTATCCGTTGTAGCTTGGGGCATGGGGTATAAGTACAGTATAGATTCGTCTTTCTTCGAATTTCTATAGTTCTTCAGCTAGTGAGCCATTTGGACTACTCCTCCAAAGAGACGCGCAAGTACCTAGCGAGCTTCTCGCGCTTGTTTTTGTTTGTCTCTATCAACACCGCTTCTAATCTCCCCCCTTTATTCGCTAGTCCACCCCCCATCTTCTTCAAATTCAACCTATACCTTTCCATATAAGACCAGTCACAACTCGTTACCAGCGTACCCCCTGGTATTCATGATGGGGGACCCTGCAGATATGCAGTTGCCATCTTTGAAGGCACTGCAGACCGGGGAACAGATGGAGCTTCTCAACATCGTCGATTCTCTTCGTGCGGAAGGCCTTGGTGAGATCACAGCCCTACCGCAATTGATTGTATGCGGAGACCAGTCAAGTGGCAAGAGCTCTGTGCTGGAGGCTATTTCTGGTATTCCGTTCCCGAGAAAGGAAAACACCTGCACTCGATTTGCAACCGAGGTCATACTTCGTCGATCTCCAGAGAGCAGGATATCAGTATCCATTGTCCCTTCCAGAGACCGAAAACAGGCCGATCGAGAGAAGTTGTTGGAATTTCGTCACCAACTAAGCAAACCTGACGATTTCCCTGACCTGTTTGACAAGGCGAAAGATGCCATGCTAAATGTGCCCGGGGAGTCTTTCTCAAAAGATATATTGAGGATAGAGTTCTGTGGGCCATCTCAACCGCAGCTAACACTTGTTGATCTCCCTGGCCTCATTCACTCACACATCGAAACCGAAAAACAAAAATCAGGAGACATCAAACTTGTCACTGAATTGGTATCGGACTACTTGAAAAGTCCTCGGAGCATCATTCTGGCCATTGTATCAGCCAAATACGATATAAACGTCCAGGCTATTCTCAACCGAGCTCGAGAGGTCGATCCCCAAGGGATTCGAACTCTAGGCATCATCACCAAGCCCGATACGCTCGTGAGAGGATCCGAATCAGAAGACTCATTTGTTAAATTGGCCAGGAACGAACGAGTCAGATTCCGCCTAGGTTGGCACGTTGTTAAAAATCTTGACTCTGCACACAAGGAATCCCTGAAATCGACTCTTGAAACTCGAAATGCCGAAGAGAAAGCATACTTCAAGGAGAGCAACTTCAAGAGCTTACCGTCGCACAATGTAGGCATCGAATCACTGCGTTCTCAGTTGAGCAAAGTCCTCTTCAACCAGATTAGACTTGAATTACCCCGCCTCGTGGATGATATCGAGCAGCGAATCCTTACTGCCAGAGCTGCGAAAGACAAACTTGGACCTAATCGAACCACCATTGACGACCAACGTGCGTTCTTGATTCAGTTGAGTCAAACTTTCCAGACAATCTGCCAAGCGGCCGTTCGGGGCGATTATGACAATGAGTTCTTCCAGACTGATGAATTGTCCGAGAAACGTCTCTGCGCGAATGTGATGAACAAGCACTTTGAATTTGCTGAAAACCTGCGGAAATCGGGCTCTCAATGGACCATCGTGGAGAAAAAGGCGGACTCCCTCTTCAATAAGCAAAATCGGACCCGTGAAGAGGCTATAGTAGATGCCTGCAGGCTGTTGAAGAGAAGCCGCGGCCGCGAGGTAAACCACCTCCGTCCTGTACCCAGAAACCATTCTACGTAGATTATAATGCTGACAAACCTGCTATATAGCTCCCTGGCCTCCCGAACCCACTCCTGGTGGGGGAACTTTTCCGTGAATATAGCCGCCCATGGGAAGTGCATGCTCGAATGCATATTAAGAACACCTGGGAAATTACCAACAGATTTCTTGGGCTTGTGCTTCAGCACCTGACCGATGATGATGTGTGCGAGAAACTCTTGCGGCTATGGCTTAATCCCATCATGGCACAGAAGTTGGAGGCGGCATACGACAAATTGGACGAACTCCTTGACGTTCATAAGGAGCATCCTCTGACTACCAATCATTACTTCATGGATAACAGGAAGAAGTTTCAACAGAAGGATACCAAGGATGAAATGCAACGCAAACTCAAGAGTGTGACAAAACCAGGCCAAATGATGTCCGTGGACGACGTCGCTCTTCTCATGATGACCCTAAATTCTGATGTTGGAGTTGATATGGATATGCTTGCCGCTGAAGATGCCTATGACAATATGATGGCCTATTACAAGGTTAATATTGCCCTTCCCATAATAACATCATATAATTTACTAACACCATGCAGGTTGCAATGAAGTTATTCATGGATAACGTGCCCACTTTGGCTATTCAGGCGCCAATTATCCGTAAACTCGATGAAGTCCTCTGCCCAACTACAGTTTTCCGCATGCCACCTGAGCTCGTAACGAAGATAGCTGGAGAATCAGACGAGAAGATGCAAGAGCGCGAAGAAGTTCTTTTAAAGCTAAACACATTGGAAGCCGGCGCTCAGATATGCAGACAGTATGCTATGCGGCCTCAGTTTTGTGAGTACGCCACTCTCTCGTAAAGGCGATATGATGAACTGATATCATATCTTAGCTGCAACTGCTCCGCTGAACCCGCCATTTGGGGGGTCGACGTTTCCTCCAGGATCATCGTCTGGAACCAATCTCTCTAGAGGAGATATAGTACTTTCTCAAGGCATCTTCAGAAATGCTGCACCAGGCAATATTTCAAGCTCATCTTCTGCAACTGCTCCGCTGAACCCGCCATTTGGGGGGTCGACGTTTCCTCCAGGATCATCGTCTGGAACCAATCTCTCTAGAGGAGATATAGTACTTTCTCAAGGCATCTTCAGAAATGCTGCACCAGGCAATATTTCAAGCTCATCTTCTGGAACTAATCCCTCTGGGCCAGTTTTTGGACAGCCAACATCGTCGCAAACTTCGCAGACCAGTGTTGACTCCTTCGATTTTTCCGCCAAAAGGAGCAAAACTAAGGTTTCTGCCTCGGCAGAGACGCCAAAATCCACTACAGAAAACAACTTTAGGTGGTCTGGTTCAGACGACACTACGTTAGTTCCCATATTTTCATCTAAATCGGTAACCTCATACCGAGATACTAATTGTAGCTAGGAAGAGCGGAAAAGGAAATTAAGTCTACGCCATGGCAGCTCTCTTTGCCTGAACGATCTGCC
This sequence comes from Pseudogymnoascus sp. VKM F-4516 (FW-969), assembly GCA_000750815.1. NCBI lineage: Eukaryota > Fungi > Ascomycota > Leotiomycetes > Thelebolales > Thelebolaceae > Pseudogymnoascus > Pseudogymnoascus sp. VKM F-4516 (FW-969). The sequence continues at coordinate 23,993 of JPJZ01000125.1, forward strand.
ATGGGCATATTCGATTTCCACCGTGAAGAAGAAAGTGGACATCCACCTTGCACTGCGTTATATCGGCACATCTCAGCAATGCCCAAATATGAAAACTATTCAGTTGAGGTAAGTGTGGCCCTCTCCACCCTCAATATTACCTGGTACTAAGTTGGCATCTATAGGAGCTGAGGTTGTCTGATATCGCACTTGCGAAGAGCTAAGGTATTACCATTCTCAATGGACAATCGGAATAACCTTTCTATGCGAAGGAGTTTGACTTGGAGTAGTAGCTGTCGGATTAGCGTTTGGGTATAGTGGGTTTCTTTGCTAGTACATGTTCCTTGTTTGCTTGGTATTATATAGGTCTTGTTTAATAATAATGACTTGTCTACACTCCGCCTTGAAATTGTTGGTAATTTGTTTGTCAATAACCAATATTTGTATTACTGGCTACTAATGACTGAAGTGACGACTAAGCTACGTAAAGAGCGGACGTTCGTTAGTTTCGTTACGGGGAATTCTGACATTCCATAACCATGTAATGCCACAACAAGACAAGGCAGACCAGAGCTGTTTGCCCACTAATTCCATATATACATTTCGTATGCCTGGCCTATCCTTCTGGTCAATGCCCTGATCACATAACAGAGCACTTAGAACCATAAATAGCCTGCTGGCATTGAGACAGATAGCCCATCTCTTCCTCGCCACCGCTCGGCCCAGTTCCCTGCACAATATTGCGCACGCCAATGACCTTGAGCCACTGCTCGCCCTCATTGTGCCACCACTTCAGCTTCTGGGTCAGCCCGCCATCCTCGTCGTAGTGGCCTATGCTCCATTTGCCTCCGCTCACTTCTACGACGCATTTATCGCTCGGGAAGTGGAATTCGGGTAGAAGAACCTCGGTTGGTGTGTCTTCGGCCGTTGCACTGTCGGCAGTTAGGCGCATGGTAAAGGTGTAGTTACGCAGGTCGAAGCCTGACTGAAGAAGCTTTCCGACTGTGGCGATGGGGGAAGGTCGAACGTAGGCTTCGGCAGCACGGTAGCCGGGTGCGGCAGTGAGTTCGGGGGCGTTGGAGGGGGTGGAGGAGATGGATGGTGTCTTGAGATTGTCTTTTAGGTTCCGAGAGTTGATATACGAGTCGCCAAGGGTAGCGGAGGATGCGTTCGCAAGGGAGGGGTTGGCGAGAGAACCATTAGAGGTGTTTGCAGGAAGGGCGGATTGAGGGAGGAGGCGGTCATCTACGGAGACTATGGAAAAGTCTTCGCCATTCCATTGGTCACCGAGAGCATGTGTGTTCTAGGAGGTTGTCAGCGAATTGTTCGGAGCAAAAGAACAAGGGAGACTAACATTGCACATGTAGACCCATAGGGTATATCCGGCCATCATACTTCCCTCCACAGCGAAGTGATTCGCATCTAATGCACCTGACTGGCTCGAGTAATCACCCGTTTTATACGCATACTTATCATCCATATCGTAAGGGATGCCGAATTCGGTCATGACGCAAGGGTGATTTCCCATATTATCCAATCCTTCTTTCTTCATCGCTGACATTTGATCTTTAAAACAATTGCGGATAGCTGTCTCGCCAACTTTGATTGCAAAGGCTGGACTCAAGTACCGGCCACGGAGGATACCTAAAACGTCGACATTCCAGAAACGATTCCATTTCTTCGTCATCAACGTAATACCGTCATAGTAGTGAGGAGCGTAAACCATTTTTGGATCATCATCCACCGTTCCTTTAATAGTTGGTGGAACCTCGAGAGTTGGTGGTTGGCAGAACATAATGGAATCCCCATGGATTGCTCTTATGGTGTCCCTATTCTTTCGGTAATATTCCATAAAATAGGTGTTAGTGAAGCCTTCGTAACTTCCGAGAACCTCCCCAGTTCGAGGATTCGACTTGAAATAGTCCTTCTTAAGTAGGGTGTCGAGTTTTGGATCCCAAATTCCATGTTGTGCCCAGATACATTCTCCTAATTTCCATCCAGGGTCCCGCTTCCATCCATACCTGGAATCATCATAGTCGGCATCAAGCCATGCCGATGTCCCCTCTGGATCAACTAATACTCGACCAGATTTATATGGCCCCATCCCCCCAATATCCCATGTATCAACCTCACAAGCTCTCCCAGATCCCAGCTGGATGGCTTGCCATGCAGTCGGCGAAGTACCCTTCTGGAGCTTTTGCTCGCTTGGTATGATAGAAAGATCAATAAAACCAATCAGCCCCCTACTGGGCTCATTCATACTTTCCCATCCGATGACTATATCATTCTCCAGGTCGCCAGCTTCGTGGATCCTTTGTGCAAGATGGCCCAGTGCACCGCAGAAATGGTTCTGGAGGTAGTCTTGAATATTCACACCGTCGAGAATGCATTTGGGTGCAAAGTCCTTCCCGCCAAAGAAGAGGGTAAACATAACTTGGCAGGCCAACCTTGTATAGTTGGTAGACCAAATCATCTTTGGGAATTTCTCTGGTTCTGGATACATGCAGTGAACTAGGGCAGCTTCCGTGGCTATAAAAGCCTCCGGGTTCAAGCCCGCAGCATATAATGTCCACATAGGTGCCCCGGATCCCCCAGAAAAGCGAGACCAGACGTCCTGGTGAGGATCCATGAAAATGTAGAATCCATATTCCCTCGCTGCTCGTAACACTGAGATGGTGTGCTGTATCCACTCCTCGTCGTATACACCGGGGCCCTTGTGTTCTATAGCCTCCCACGTAAATACATATCTAATAGTATTATAGCCCCAGCGTTTCAAGCGGGAGAAGTGGATGTGGGCGTCTTCGAGAGGGAATGGTCGCTCATGAAATTCGACGCCGTCTCCGTCGAAGAAGTCGGCTGATATATGGGATGGTTGCTCAGGCTTGCTTGGATATTTTGCATCGCCAGCGAGATTGATTCCGCGTATAGTTATTTGCCTGCCATGGCCGTCACGAAAGTCACCATTCTCAATCGTAAGGCGAAGTTGCGACATGTTGTGAGTGGGTGTGTGAGTGGCAACAGGTGCCCGAGTAGTGGTGGTCTTGGAATGACCGATGCTCCTTTTCGTTACAGATAGATATCTAGGCAGCTTCTGCACAGCATCAGAAGGCCGAAGTGTGAATCGGGCGGGTTCCTCAGGGTCGGATCGTCCTTGGATCACTCGATGTCATTGATGTGACCGAGAATCGTGAGGATGGTATCGTTCTTTTCGTTGTGGCGATGAGTAGTTAAATATGTGACTCTGGAAAGCCCAGAAACTTGCGTTCTATATAAATACTTCGAATATCAAGGTGGGAGTAAGCTGTAGTCGTCAATTCTGTGCGCAGTCATGATGGAAGCAAGGCCAAGGTTATCGACCAAGTCTCGGCCATGATAGTGAGTGACCCTGGCGGTAGGCTGAGACGCGTCTCTGATTGGTGGGTTCGTATAACCAGTAACCTTATGACCGAGCCATGGGTCAGAAATCCGGGGAAGAGATGTTCCGGTGATGCGGGACAAGGCTGTGAGATATGGATGAAGCTCAGAATACCCCCCACTTGTCAGAGCAACAAATCTTGAAGCTGTATTGGGATGCACAACGGTACTATTTGAACGTCAGATATGTCCGGAGTTGAAATTTCTGACAATGTCAACGAATAAGGCCGCGCTGAAGTCCATCGGCTCGGCGATCCAGGCGCGCAATTATGATGACGCTGTTTCCCAAGCTCAAAAGCTTCTAGCTAATGATCCTCAACACTATCAGGGGTTCGTCACTGCCTTGTTCTTGATATTTGCTGTGGCCGTCTGAGAATATTTGCTGCTGCTATTGAGCAGCGGGTTTTTTATTCGGCCCCAGTGTATGTGGCTTTGGCCCCGTTTCTGACCTCTAAATAGGAACCTATTCTTGGGCTTCGCATTCGACAAACTTCATAAGGTTGCAGAAGCAGAACAAGCTTATGAACGAGCAACAAAGTCAAAGCCCGAAGATCCTCAAGCATGGCAAGGTCTTGTGAAACTGTACGAGAATCAAGGTAGTGCAAAGGTCGACGCGTACCAAAACGCCGCTACGAGATTGGCTACAATATACGTCGAATTGGATGACCGGTACAAGTGTCAAGCAGTTATCGACGCTTTCACAGCTTTTGCAAAGAATCAGGGTACTCGACAGCAGTATCTCAAGTCACTGGAGGTGCTCTTGCCAACTAGCCCAGTGTATGATTACCTCGAGGGAAGAATTCCCCACCCTTCATATACCTACCAAACAATCGCCCAAATCACCGAAGCCGATGAAAAGGAGCGAATGAACAAGGAAATAGGAGAACGAAGGACTCGATTAGGCGCCAAGATAAATCAAGTCACTCTTGAAGTCCGACGTGAGATATTTAGCGAAAGCCCCCTCGAGGATATTTATAGCAAAATTGTCGATTGGTCAAATGACGACGATATAAGACGGCAATACGAAGAAAAGCTCTTGCAGCGCTGTTACGATGGGTTGCTCGTTTCGCCAGTGGGCTCCCAAGAGTCGAAGCGAGCTAAGGTTCAAAAGCTAGCTGGTGATATGGTTATCATCAAGCATCCTTTCAAGCTGGCCTGGGATATAAGCATAGAATGGCCAGATTATCCGACCTTGGTGGAGTGGGATGCGGGAATTCTTCGCGAATATTGCACCTTTTTCCCAGGCAGTGGACTCGCCAAAGTCCTTAGCGGGTATATGACGAGCGAAATATCGCCGTTTCCAGCTCCATTGCCGTCGGAAAAGGCCGAATTAGACAAAGACTCTGACGATAGTGAAGATGACGATGATGGGGGTGCTCCTCTAGACCCGAGTGCTCCAACTGAAGATCGCCTACTGCTCATGACAGAAGGCATGTCTGAGGCTGCTGGTTCGATTCTTGCTCACCGTGTAATGGGAGAGTACTATGCATTTTTGGACGAACATGAGAGTGTAGTGGAGCTCATGCGTGCGGGCCTGAAGCTCATTTCTTCAGAAGCTACTAAGTCTGGCCTGCCATTTACCAATTCAACGCAATATCTGAGGGCTCTCTTAGGCACTGCGTTAGTCTACTACCAGTCGCCTAAGAACCACCCAGAAGCAAAGACGATTTTTGAGGACCTGTTAAAGCAAAATCCAACATCAACACCGGCATTAATAGGAGTTGGTCTTATCTACGAAGAAGACGAAGACTTTCCTTCTGCAATCGATTTTCTCGAGCGTGCGCTGCAGAGAGACCCAGATAATATTAGAATCCGGGCAGAGTCGGCATGGGTGAAAGCTATGAATGGAGATTACGAAACTGGTCGTGATGAGCTGGAATCCTGTGTAGAAAAAATGGATGGGTCGGATCTGCGAAGCCGCGAATTACGCGCGGAGACCCAATACCGCATTGGAATATGCATATGGAACTTGGACACATCCAAGGCGGCACGCAAGGATAGGTCTGGGGCATATTCGTACTTTTTGGCTGCCCTCAAGTCGAACATGAACTTCGCGCCGGCATATACGAGCCTTGGAATATTTTTCGGCGACTACGCAAAGGATAAGAAGCGCGCACGGAAGTGCTTTCAGAAAGCATTTGAATTATCATCTGCTGAAGTGGTCGCTGCAGAACGCCTGGCTAAGACATTTGCTGAGCAGGGCGATTGGGAGCTCGTCGAAGTAGTATCGCAAAGGGTTGTCGATTCAGGAAAAGTAAAGCCAGCTCCCGGATCTAAGAAACCTGGAATTAGCTGGCCATTTGCAGCCCTAGGAGTTGCAGAACTCAACAAGCAAGACTATGCCAAAAGTGTTGCTTCATTCCAAGCAGCACTGCGTATCTCACCAAAGGACTACCACTCTTGGGTTGGTCTGGGAGAGAGCTATCACAACTCAGGACGATATATCGCAGCAACGAAAGCATTTACTCATGCGGAAACATTTGAACAAGAAGTGGAGCAACAAAATACTGGCGACACTTGGTTTGCTAAGTACATGTTAGCAAACGTTAAAAGGGAGTTGGGTTCTTACGATGATGCTATACAACGGTACACAGAAGTTCTTGGTCTGAAGCCTGAAGAATTAGGAGTCGAGATGGCTTTAATCCAAACATACGTTGAAAATGCTTGGGATAGTATCGACAAGGGATTATTTGGGAGATCCGCTAAGCTGGCAACAGACGCAATTCATTTAGCACGAGCACTCATTGGACGCGGGTATAATGCCTTCAATATTTGGAAGTCCCTTGGTGATGCTTGCTCTATATTTTCCTGGGTACAAGGTCGCTTACCTGACTTTCCTCACCTTGTGATGAAAGAACTATTCCAACGTGAAGATATCGAGGAGAGCTCTAGCTTATTTGCAGACATCGATGGTGTTGGAAAAGACGTCGTCCTAGCCGATGGCTTGTTCCCCGATGACGAGCAGGGAGCAGTTAACCTCACACGGTGCTTGCACGGCTCTTTGCTGTGCCATAAGCGAGCCATCCAAGCTTCTGCCAACGATGTTCATGCACAAGCTGTCGCATACTACAACCTTGGATGGTCGGAGTACCGAGCACACGTTTGTCTGCGCCCAAAGGCGAAGAAATCTACTAGGTATCTAAAGGCGGCAATCAGATGCTTTAAACGAGCTATTGAACTTGAGGCTAGCAACGCAGAGTTCTGGAACTCTTTAGGTGTTGTGACAAGTGAGCTGTCGCCTAGAGTCGCTCAGCATTCCTTTGTGAGAAGTTTGTTCTTGAATGAGAGAAGCGCCCAAGCGTGGACAAACCTTGGCACGTTGGCATTGCTGCAGAACGACCACCAAGTTGCAAACGAGGCCTTCACTAGAGCGCAATCAACGGACCCCGAGTTCGGCCACGCATGGGTCGGACAAGGACTCGTTGCTCTCCTATTTGGTGACCCCAAGGAGGCACGCCTTCTGTTTACACACGCCATAGAAATATCCGATTCCTCGTCTACCCTTACCAACCGACAATATGCTCTCTCGACCTTTGACACTCTCCTCGGCACATCTGCCCACTCCAGCATCGAAGACCTTGTCCAGCCTATCTTCGCTCTAAACCAGCTCCAAAGCCTCTCTCCGACTGAAATTCCCTACCAACATCTCGCAAGTTTGTTTCTCGAGCGAGTCGAAAACACCATGGCAGCTCTTTCCATCCTGGAAACTGTCTCAACGACCATCGAAGCTGACTACGAAGTGACCGAGTCCCCAGCGTCTCTTACCCGATTTGCACTTGCTCGAGCAGACCTTGCCCGCTCACAATTCACCGCCGGCGATTACACGGCAGCGATCGACAGCGGCGAGACATCCCTCCAGCTCAGCGCAGAAGACGCAGGAAACGAACTCACACCTGACCAGCGCCAAAAATGTAGGCTGTCGGCCCACCTCACAGTCGGGCTCGCATACTACCATTCCGACAATCCGACTGAGGCGGCCTCTTATATCGGGGCAGCCCTTGCCGAAGCAGCAGGTAATCCAGACGCTATATGCCTTCTGGCCCAAGTCCTATGGGCGACGGGGTCTCAACCCTCCTGTGATAAGGCAACGGATAGCCTCTTCGACTGCATCGATGCCAATCCGGGCCACGTGCAGAGCGTGCTGCTTCTCGGCACAATCTCCCTATTAAACGAAGACACCGAGTCTCTCGCCGCCGTAACGGAGGACCTCCAAACTCTACGCACAAGCTCCAGTATCACGGACGAACAGCAAGCTGCTGTAGGCGAGATTTTGCGAGCTAGTGCTGCCCTAGAAAAAGAGAACGCGGAGGCAGCGGTGTTGAGAGAGGTTCAGACGGACGTGTTTCTGTTCCCGAACCAGCCGGCGGGGTGGACTAGAATGGCTGACTTGAGTGGAGATCCGTACGCGAGCGAGATGGCCCTGCGGACCGCTGTTAAGTCTGCGCCGCCTCATGGTCTTGTGGAGGCAACGGAGCTTGGAAGAGCGTTTGCTGGTACAGGGAAGGTGGGGGATGCACAGCGTGGAGTTATGTTTGCGCCGTGGAGGAGGGAGGGGTGGGATACACTGGCTGCCTTGGTGGAGCCGTGATTGGGTACCAAGATAGACTAGACATTATAACGAGATTTATGTATAGTCATGAAAATAGAAATTAGTGATGAAGAACAGCATTGATTTCAAATCGCTTTTTTATTTCATGTCTACGATACTGGACTATTGCTTCGCCTTAATATCTACCTCGCCACTAAACCTGCGACGAGTCAGATCAGAACATGCCCAGCAGATCGTCATTCGTCTTTTTCCCATTCTGGCCGTGCATCTGCGTTTGCGGAGGCGGTGGTTGGGACGTTCCGCCAATATCCATACCCGCGAGCCCATTCATCAAGTCGTTACCGCCGGGTTGAGACGGCGCCGGCTGGTCAAACAAGCCCATCATGTCATTCATGCTGCTTGTCTGTGGTGCTCCAGAGTCTGGGCTTGCAACCCGCTGCGGCGTACCTGCTAGACCCTCAAGGCCGGAAGCACCTCCCAGTGGAGGTGCTTCCGACGATGCTGGTGCCGCACCATCGAAGTCGATGTCCAAAAGATTCTCGGCGTTGTTCTGGGTCGCGGTGGTGGCGACCGAGGCCGCAATGGGGTTCTCGCGCGCATTCTGCATCTGCTCTTGGATTGCGGCGTGCTGGATGGCGTCGGCACCGAAGCGGCCCTGGCCAACAAACGTCTCCGGCGGCTTGTGGTAGACGGACGCGAGAGTAGATAGCTCGGTTAGGAGAGACTCGAGTAGCGAAGGTGGCAGTGAAGTCATCGTTGTGGTGATCGCGGGCTTGTCGGAGAGGATAACAGATTTGGCAGCGTCCAGGTCGCCAGAAAGAAGACGCCAGTAAACGTAGGCACGGTCGCGGATATCGGGGTTGTCGTTCTCGGCAGTTGCTTGCTGGAGAACTTGCTGCACAAGGGTTTGGTTGTTGTCCGGTTTCTTTAGGAAGAGCTTGACGACAGCTGTGAGGATTTGGAGTTGTGTCTGGTAACGCAATGTTAGCTAGTGTGGTCTTACCTCGTACAAATGAACAACTGACCTGGGTATTCTCATCCATGAAGCCCTCAACGAAGCCAGACAGGATATCATCAGCATTGCTGATCTTCTCTGCGTATTCTCCAACAATCCAAATAAGAGCACCGCGGGCTTCAGGCTCATCCAACTCGTCGATGTATTTGCATAGTGTCGGAATAATGCCCTCGTATCCAGGGTATTTCCTGAAGATATCCTTGATGACAACAATAGCTTCTTGAACGACGTAGTTGACCTTGGTAGCGATCAGGTCCAATAATGTGTTCACACACTTCTCGCTGGCACTCTCAATTTTAATGGCAACCTGCCCAATCGCCTTAACCGCGCGCCTGACAAAGTCCATATCCACCTCAGCACCGTATTCCTTCAGCTCAGCCAAAAGCTGATCGACGTTCTTATCGTTCGCTATCCGTACCATAATTTCAAGTTTCTGGAGTTTGACGTATGGGGGGTCATTGTATTTGCAGAAGAAAACGCGCAATTCTTTGCTTAAAATATCGGGCTTTGCTTGTAAGAGGAGGTCTATGTTCCTCAGCGCAACATACTGGACTTCAGGGGCTGAGGCAACGAGAGTGACTGTTTGAATTAGTAAAACGTATTTTCGGCTAAGAGATGACAGCAATTCATACCTAACGGAGGTGCCATCTTCCTTTGATATTGTAATTGCTGCTCCTGGTTAAGGTTCCTCATGTGGAGGAAGACAACCTTTACTGCGGCAAGGACAACACTGGGGTTGACATGCTGGAATTGTGGCGATACTCTTTCACAGATATGCTCCGACTCCTTAACATCAGCTGCTTTGTAGTCGGCAAGAGTCGTCAAGATTGTAACCCGACCCCATTCAGTGCATTCCGTGAGGGCCATGATCATCTTCTTCAGCGTGGCAGAAGTTATCCTTAAAGCCTTCGTCTCGGGCGCCGCCTCGTTTATCTCAACCAATGCCGTTACTGAGTTGGCAACCACCATAGGGTTGGGATCGCCAATCAGCTCCTGTAGCCTCTCCAGAAAGCCATTCTCGATGCACATGGTTGGGTTGAGGTCGAACAGCTTGGCAACGCATATCGCTGCTGTTTTCCGAACGTACGGTGACTCGTCCCGGAGAGTCTTCCGTAGAGGCTCTTCCATATAATCCACCATTTTATCCACCCGAATGCATCCCATCGTCCGTATAGCGAGAGCTCGCACCAAGGGGTTGGGGTCTTCCGAATCTTGGACAAAGGTGTTGACAGCGAGAATGCATAGATCTGGGTGTGATTTTGCGTAATTCCTATAATAAGCTGTCAGCAAATGTTTCAATGTTCTAATATATCAGGCCGAGCCTACATTAAATATAGATAGACAAGCTTCTTCTGGTCCAGATCTGGCGTTGCGATGTTCTTCAACACATCTGGGAATAAAGCAGACACATCCTTTCCAAGAGTCATGGACATAATAGTTTTCTGGATAGACTCCTTCCGTTCCCAAGCATACTGCGACACCAGGCCGGCCCTGAGTTCGAATGTCTCTCCCTTCTTGGGCGCCGCGAAGGCCCCACGTATCCTATTTACCGCCATCGGTGTGGTGAATGGCGAATCGAGGGTCCGCCCCTCATACGTTTTAAGCCTGTTTGCAGTAGAAGGTGACCGCGAGGGCTACGAGTATGAAGATATGAGCAACTCTGGGTGCGACGACGGTGAGGGTGGCAATGTGGAAGAAGGGGACAATTATCGAAGCTATCCACCCGTTGCCCGATATAGCATCCGTGGAGTACTTATCAGCCTTCTCGATGCGTCGCGGCGCTAGTGGCGGAGCGGAGCGGGGTCTTGGCATTATGATGGTCTCGGTGCTCATGGACCCTCGCGTTTCCCAACCAAAGAACATACTTGTATAGTACTTTTCCGCAAACCACTAGTAAAAATGGTAAGTTGAAAGCCAAATCGGGGTTCAATTTGATCTAATTGTTGATATAATGCAGTCTAACTTCCCAAACCTACGCCGCCTCTTTGTGGAGGCTCGCACCGACGCTGAGGAAAGTACCTACTCGAGGACAGCTGTGAGTCTGGCGCCATTCCCCCCTGACTCTGACTTGAGGCTGATAAGTCATAGTTCTACAACCTTGTGCTGTTTCTATCTTCTGTCACTGTCTTCAGTCTTGTTGCTCAGCGCGTCAGAGGCGGAAAAGTCACCGTTTCATGATGAGTGTCTGACGAGGTCACATGAGCCTGTCGGTTGCTATTGCTTCAGTCCGTGGGAACTGGATACTGGCCGTGATCTAACAGGCGCCGGCATGGCAAGTCTTGTCCATGGGCCCCGTCAAGCGAAACAAGGTCATCACAGGCTTCACGGTTGCTCTACAGTCTTGGTGGTCTGTCAAAACTACGATATGGACGAATTTGAATTTGGTATCGCTCAGCCATGTCTGTCATAGTCTCATTATCGCCTCCTCGAAAGCCACCCAGAATTCCACATGACTATTCTTGCATAGTACAGATCTTCCAAGCTCTTACGAACAACTAGACAACTTGTCTAACCTTGCCGGTCTCGACCTCGTACACCCAGCCACTGACGGTCACCTCATCTTTTATCAACGGCGTCTCCTTTAGCAACTTCACATCATCTCTGACAGCATCCTCAAGCTGCGGAAATGTCTTGAAATCGCCTCCAAAAGCACTCAAGGCCTCCTTAGCCTCCGCACCGAGGTTCTGCTCCACAAGGCCCGTCGCTACGTCGTTGTCGAAAGTTAACATGCCACAGCCGGTATGCTTAACGAGGATGATCTCGTTTGTGCCGAGGAGCTGTTGCGAGATGACGATTGAGCGTAAGGCATCTTTGGCATTGGCTCCTGCGTTACGGACGACATGGGCATCACCGAGGTCAATGCCATAGGCAGCGGCCGGATCGATTCGGGCATCCATGCCTTGAGAATGTTAGAAAGTGTTAGGTGGGATTTTAAGGGCAACGTACAGGTCAGGACGAGGTACTTCTTTGCAGGTGGCAGGGCAAGATGACCCTTGGTAAACGCAGCGGCATATTCAGTGTTCTTGCTGACGAGGTTTTTCTGGATGTCCGACATGATTTCTGGCAGGACAGGGATTAGATACTTTGATAATTCTGGGTATATATGGCTTGCTATAGTCAGAGTAACAAGGTGGATGACTCGAAGCTTTTAATGCGTTCGTGATATTATATAGGGCTCCCTGTTATCATATTACCTGCTTTATCTCCGCGGGATGCCTGCTATAAGTAGTACGATTGCTGCCCACGCAGAGGCTCCCACCTTTCCACATGAGAAAGATGAAGCCATCGTGTCGATCATTCCCAACGTAGCTGTTGCACGCCGGCAAATATCTAAATGGGTGAATTGCGTCACGGTAGGCCAATTGCCACCTTTTGTTGGCGATGGCATCATAAGACGGGAGCCTTATTCGAGGTGAAGGTGGTGGCAGGATGCACCAAGATAGGCCTCATTGTGCAGCAGAGGTGTTCGTGGCTGTCCAACCCTGTCAAACCAAGCGCCCATATCGGATTCTGTACAATACGATACGACATTACAGCACGGGCCATATAAGGCGTGATTCCTCGTTCGGATCTGGCTTCTTCCGAACGGGAACTTGCAACTTCTGAAGATCGATAGCTTCCCCTCACCGTAAGCATTGCACGATCAGTCCAATACACGGTTATATACAGCTATCTTGGCGATGGACTGGTGACAGCGTCTACCGACACCTATATCAAAATATACAAACCACTTTCATTAAAGGCTGACTTATGTAGCTACACTTTACAAAATGTTAGTTGAGGAGCGCTTATGGCGGGGTTCAAGGGTCCTTCCTGCGCCAAGGCCATTGTCTCAGGCGGGGTTTAAATAAACTTTTTTTTGGGCTGCGGGGTAGTTATATGAAAATGGCCCGGCATTTCCACAGATGCACTCATAGAAGGTTTAATATATAGAGTTTATAGAGTTACTTCTCATACCAGTCTGAGAAGATTATAGTCGAGTATGAGGAACGTCTAGTGATAACGTATCGAGCTACCCTGGTTGGCTATATGGAGACGGTTGATGCTATATCACCAGATTGTCAGGTAAATAACCATATCACTCTAGTCCATTAGACTTATTGCGGAACCATATGTGATGCGGAGATGAATAACTTGAGCTGGCGACGATGACACCTGGAATTGTGTATTCTGCTCAGGTATATGTACCACTCTTTCCATCTTATAAACCCGTATTAAACCCGTACGTCCAGTCTCGGGTAGGCGGAGTGTTCCCACAGCGCCAGTCATCAATCGTGAAGTTCTCCCTCTGGCCATCATGCTCCGGTAGCTGCCATTTCATAGCTACCTCGCGCCTCCCGTCAAACGCATGCAGCCGATCCTTTAGTACCCCACCTAAGCCGAGGTTCCCGTCACAACTTCTCCATTCGTCGCCTTTCCTGGCGCCACAGTACCAGGGGCCTGTTCTGCCCATTGTTCGGGTGTATAGCACTTCGGTGTCCAGGCATGGATCGCTGCGATCTCCGCCTTGAGAGCGGTGTTCACCAATCTGTGTCGCGCGAGCGTCGTCTTTTTCGCAAATTCGGGGGAGACGATGATAGCTGAGAAAGCTTGTCCGCATCCACCTAATCAGTTAGCTTGCTTCCTTATGCTCCTCGGGATCTTGACCCCTCCAGGCGCCTTGGAGGGGAAGGTGGAAGTGGGTAGATTTACCCGACATATCTTCGATTTCCACATGTGTCGCGCCGATCTTCTCAGTGAGTGCGGCCTTCAGCCCTGCCTCTGTAACTCCCGACGCCTCAGCCATGGCGAATATAATGCGAAAATCCTCTGTCGGCGTGAATTTGTCGACCTTGTTCTCCGCGGCGTTATCAACAGTTTTGTAATCAGTCGGCGTCATTTTAGCAAACAGTGCAAACACCAGCTCGGCGGGAGCTACTGTGAGCTAAGCGGCGGGGAGCTTGGCACCCCTGTTGGATTAGAGGCAGTATGACGGAGCTTCGAAGCTTCAAGAGACTCAAGTGCTATGTACTCGACGACCCTCAGCAGAAGATTTGAGACAATTGCAAGAATGTCTAGTTCTTCATCATCGCCGTTTACACAGGCAGTCGTGTCCGCCGTAAGGAACTTGTAAGTGTAACGCACTTGCCCAGGTGTTGTGAGTGGCGAGACTAATGCTCTGGAAGGTATCCCGAGAAATTGGCAGATAGCAGTTTTGATAACACTGGACGTGAGTTATATACACCTTATTTGAGCTCTTTGTTGCCTCATAACAAAGAATCATCGCGTCTCTGATTCAAAAATAACACGTGACAGTTCTCCTGGAGGCACCGCATCGGAAGAACCACCTCAAGAATTCAGTGCTGTTAACAGTAGATCTTACGAAGGGAGTCGCAGACGAGGCAATTAGGAGAAAAGATTCGGTGGTTGTTGCATATCGTAAGGCTTAGCTTCCTATTTAACGGGAAGTTTACTAACACTATTACTAGATCCAATCATTTTCCGAAGCTTGAAAGCTATCACCCTTGCAAATACCCAACAGCAGTCACTCCTTCGTCTGGCACAAGAGGGTATCAGTGTCTACTGTCCGCATACAGCGGTTGATGCCGCGCCTGGTGGTCTTAATGATTGGCTCGCAGACGTTGTAACAGGAAAAGCAAACAGCGAAGGACAAAGGTAACACCCCTAAGCCTACCACCAAAACCAAACTAACATTCCAAAGCGACGCGGCAGCACATACCCGCGAAGTCATAACCCCAGTCAAAGATGACATTCCAGGTTTCGAAGGCGCAGGCTATGGCCGTATTGTCAGCTTCAAGGAACCTCAGCGACTCGGTACGCTGGTAGAGCGGATCACAAGTGGCCTCGGCCCTCTGTCAGGTCTCTGTCTCGCCGTCCCACAAGATACGCCCACCGGTTCCAAGGCAGACCTCAAGATCTCCTCTGTTGGTATTTGCGCCGGCTCTGGTTCGATGTTGAATGGTCAGGATGTGGACTTGCTGTTCACTGGGGAGCTAAGCCATCACGAGGCGTTGGGGGCCATCGAGCAGGGTAAGGTTGTTGTAACAGCGTTTCATAGTAACTCGGAGAGGAGATTCTTGAGCCAGGGGATGAAGAAGGACCTGCAGGTGCATATCGCCGAAGCGCTGAAGGCCCAGGCTGCTGGTACGACGCTGGATGGCGCAAAGCCGGTAGCTGGGGAGCTTCCGGCTGATGTCGCTGACTTTGAGGTGGCGGTTAGTGAGGTGGATAGAGATCCGTATGAGATCATCGTGGCGGGATCGAGTGGTTGGTAGGCCTGAGGCCGAAGAGTGAAATAGCTCACAGAGCCTATAACGATTCGATAAGTCGTGAAGTTGAAATCAGAGCTGAGACTGTCGTTATTTTTTCGTCTTTATATTAACCCAGCTTCGCTCGTTTGGCGGTTCCCCGCGCAATGCACCTTCACCGTCGTCTATGCAACATTGTACATCCATCCCGCCCTTTCCTTGCTCTTTCCAGGTCTCCAAAACTCTAAGCACTGGCTCCCACACGTTTCTAGCCTCCTCGTCGTTGCCCTCCGCTACCAAAGTTCGCAGTCTCTCGGGGGTATCAAGCACTTTTCTAACCGCATCTCTTGTCTTTCTTAATTTTACTGCCTTCTCCCTGTCCTCTTCGCTCATCTCTGCTTCGGCATGTTGGGCTGCAGTCATTGAGGCCCTCAGGTCAGCCTTGGCAGCATTCGCCCTCTCGTAAATCTGTGCAATCGCGGGGTCTAGCGTTGAGGCCATAGGGTTCAATGGATCCATATTGGCTCTCATCTTCCGTATCGTCTCAGTGGCAGCAATGAGCTTTGAGTAGTTATCGTAAACGAGCGCCTTCTTCTCGGCGTCCAAAGCTCTGATGTCTATATATTACGGTTAGAATTTGCCCATCTGAGAGGACAGAAGCAAATCACTACTAACCTGTTAAAACGCCGTTATATGTCCTCAATAGCTCCTCTAGATTCTGCGTCTCCAGCACCCACTTCACATACGCCTCCCCATCAAACCCCTCCTGGTCCATCTCGCTCTCTTGCACATCGCTCTGGTCGTTAATTGAGTACTCGCTGCTAGCATCATCGATATCCCCCTTCCCAGCTTCAGCATCCGCAGATTTAATATTATAGTATTCTCGCAGGGCCGCGCGGTTCCGCCGTGGCGCAGGGCCACGATTGGGGGACGAGCTACCGATCCGGGGACTGTCGATGCTTGGGCGCGAAGAGCCAGTCGGAGTATGAATCTGCGGTATTTGACGGCGAGGAAGAGAGGACTCTCGTGGGGAGGCAATGGTCGACATGGTGGGCGATGAGATGGTGCTTGGAATTTAGATTGGGACAGCGATGAAGTTGGGGAGGCATCATGCAAGGTACCATTTGAATATTTAGCGTAAGGCTGGGAGCAAGGCTGTGAGACCTTCGATAACTCGCCATCACCACTTTCAGAAAGCACAACAACTACTTGGACCCTCAGCGCATATGCGTCTTGGGAAGACGTGATTGTAGGTTTCAGCACCTTGATGAGAAATGACTATACGATTATACCGCTAAATCTGCACGCGGTTCGGCCGACGCCTCCCAAGAGCTATCCATACAATGGCTAGCCTTCCAGCTGTTACCGATGGCCTCCTCACAGCCGGCTTTCCCAGGCCTTCCTCGCAGTGGCTGTCGTCCCTTCTTTCCGGCGTCCGTGGCAGTAACTCCACGCCGCTGACTGTGGTAGCTACGGCCAAGCACCGCCTCATGCTTCTCGACCTCACGACGCCGTCTCTATTCGACCCCGCCGCGCTTTCTCTCCCTCCTAGCCTTTCTGAGCCCGCCATCAAGGAGCAAAAGGTCGCACACTCAGTATTGGTTCAAGTATTGGCCATAGAAGACATGTCAAAGTCGCGTTGGGAGCAGATAGAGCTTATTGAAGCTATGGAGCGCGGGGAAAAGACGAAGGGCAGGGAGATCATACGAGATGTGCCAGGAGAGGAAGGGGAGAATGGGGTTCGTGTTGGAGCGCCGCTCGTTGGGATGAAAGGTGGTCCACATAAGCTTCTGCTGGAGGATTGGAAGGGGCAGAGGGTGTACGGCATGGAGGTCAAGGGGGTGCCAAAGGTGGACCTAGGGATGAGCATTGGTACGAAGATTTTGTTGAAGGGGGTTACAGTAGCAAGGGGCATGGTACTTCTTGAGCCAACAACAACGGTTGTCCTTGGGGGAAAGATTGAGGCGCTGCACGAGGTTTGGATCAGGGACAGGAAGAAGATACTCAAAGATGCAATAGAGGGCATTCATTGAGATGAACGAATAGCTATATGGAGTAACCTAGGCACTCACTGTTTAGCGTATCATATGCACCTGGGCATTTCTACTGGCACATAAACATATTATCTGTAAGAGTAATAATTCCCACAATATTAACGATAGCCCATATAAATTAGTAAATCTTGGAGACAAGCAAGTGCCTCGACAGAAGGGTTTCACATTCGGTCCCTGTGCCGGATAATCGTATGACCGAGATCTTCTATCGTGGTGGGTAGCCATGAACTTCCCAAGGTGGTTATCAAAATAAGCATTCACTTCGTGTACGATTCTATGTTTGGAGATTTCTTATAGGTTCTGGCTTTGGCATATAGGAGCAGTGCTCTTCAAACTTTCTTTGGCTCTGGTGAATATTTGCCCAAATTCGACCCGCGACGCGCCTATAAGCTACAGCCTACATTTCGGTCGACGCGCATCAAGTTTTACAGCCATCGATAAGATAGACACCCCAACACAAAGGACTCACATCCCCGCAATCGATGTTGTTTGGCACCGAAACGTACATTATAGAGGCCTAACACTCGTTGAGTTATACCGAAGATGAGTGTCTCGGCAGGCCACGACCAAGCACCAGCGGCGTTACAGACCAGCCTTGCAAATGGCAGTGACTCGAACCCTCTAGCCCAAATCCACGAAGCTCTTACTGTCGTCCACAGCCCGTACTCCTCAAACGAATCCCGAAAGCAAGCTTCCGCATACCTCGAAGGGATTAAGGCGGACAACGCAGCACCGTACCATGGGTTTACTCTGGCCAGCGACAAGAGCCAAGAAGCGGTTGTCAGCCACTACGCGCTGTCCCTACTCGAACACGCCATAAAGCACCGATGGAGCGAATATAGTCAATATGAGGAGGAGGCCATGAGGGGGTGGGTCCTGCAGCTATCCGAAAATGTCTCGCCGAAGGACCCTCTATTCATACGGAACAAGACTGCCGAGCTCTGGGTAGAAGTTGCAAAGAGGAGCTGGGGGTCGCAATGGTTGGATATGGATGCGCTCCTGGTGAGCCTGTGGAATGTCCCTGGCTCAGTCGTGCACAAGGAATTTGTTCTCTTCGTGCTGGAGACCCTATCGGAAGAAGTTTTCAATCGGGAAGATGGCGTTACAGCTATGAGAGAGACCGTCCTGAGCAAGGCTTGCGTCGAGATCTTTACACCCGCACAAGTCCTCCAAGAGGCATTCCCGAACAGACAGGTCGGAGCCAATGTGCGTTGTGGTGATGAAGGGTGGCTCGTTAGACTTGGGGCTTTGCTCGATCAATGCATCAATAATGATGTGGAGAACAACGAGCAATACCGCGGTTGTGCAATCAAGATCCTCTCAGTTTTCAAATCTATAATGCCATGGGCTATTCCGAAGGCTATTGCAGCAGCTTCATGCGTGTTCCATATCAGCAAAAGTTTGGCCTCTCCAAGCGTTGCTGTTCAACAGGTACGTTTTGCCCCTCCTCCAAACAAATAACCCCAGCTAATATATCTAGGCATCACTTGAGGCATTGCACGCATTATACAGCCGTACTCATTTCACAGACGAGGAGTTTCTTACTCTTGTTAGCCCCATGTATACAACTGAGCGAGTTAATCTCCTCCGTAAAGTCTACGAATGGTCAATAATTGATCCCAATGACATTGATGACGAGAATTATCTCCTTGGGAAGAGATTCTCAGAGGTATGCTCGATTTTAGCCCTTCAAATATATATACTGACAGTTGCCAGATGATGTCTAAATTGGGAAACTTCATTGGCCAAAAAATATCATCGATCCCTGAAGATTGTGATCTGCCAAATCTCTTAAACCTTTTCTTTTCCATTGTACAAAATCAAAGCTTTGTTGTTGCGATACCCGTCCTTGTTACTTGGACACATTTACTTCGTTCTGAAACTATCGTCGATTCCCCCACTACAGCGCACCTTATCGCTCCGCTCCTCGAACTCTGCAGCTCAAGGCTTATAAGATATGAGAACTTGCCACCGGATTCCGAAGACCCCTCGCTTGCGCTTCTCGTGGAAGATATTGACACGATCCCGGAGCGTCATGCCTTCCTTGGAAACTACAGGCGTTACAACGTGCAGTGCATCGAGTTGATTGTCCGGAGAAAAACCTCTGACGCAATATACCATATTTTGAGCCAGGTTTGGCACTCAATCGAGCATTTATATGATGGGATTCCCCCATTTTCTATTGAGGCATATTCCAAAAATTCGCCAGCGATTCTTCGTGTCGATGCCCAATTCACAGTGGTTGAAGCAGCATTAAAAGGCTACATGAAGTGGAGAGATACCCACGGTTCGAATCCGCAAGAAGACGAGCAAAAGAGAGCCAAGATGGAAGACGATTTCCAAGGCTGGTGCGAACGCTTATTAGGCATGAGCTTTGAGGACCCGATCATCAGAATGCGAGCCCTACAGCTCGCCGTCTTATTCTCAACGTCAGCACTAGACAAAAAGCCAAACTTTATGCTCCAGGTTCTTGAGCACGTACTTATGACTCGACCAGTTGACCACCCAGAACATCGAGCCTATTCAGATGCCGTCAAAGAACTCACCAGCGATTCAATGCATGAATTGACCAGACTAGCAACGAAGATGCCGGACCATCTGTTAGAGGTTTATGACCAATTAGAGGCCAAAGTCAGTGAAATCATTGCTGCCGGTAACATAGAGTCCAGGCAAGAAATTTCCTACAGAACCTTCTTATTTATCATAATCCACCGCGCAAAGGGGATCGATCCTGCAGTACGCTTGGAGCGCCTGCAATCGTTTATTGCTCCCGTTAAGCAACTGTGGCAAGACCCTGCACTCGATGCATCTTTGTCATCCTTTGATGGCTTTTGCGATCTTCTGGGCCTTGGAAAAGTTCGAGAATATTTGGTATCACGGCAGGTCCATAAAATTCAAGACTGGGGCTCCTCAACCCTCGACGACGAGGGCATTGCTATTCAAACTGAGCTTACTGAACGTCTTAAAACCCTGCCTTTGCGGCCTACCAAATCCTTCTTGGGATGCTCAACAGACAAAATAGACAAGGGCACAGAACCATACAATACAACGTGCTCTCTTTGGCATGACTCGGTTCCTCTTATGCTTCCCGGCCTGTTGAAATTCCTCGGACATGCACATGCGTTCCACAACCCGGCAAACTGGTCCGGCCTTCCTCAAGAGATGCAGCCGATTGTATCTCGGATCTTGACTGATAGATTCTGGCAATCTGGCATTTCAGGGGGTAGTAAAGACGACTTTTATGCACGTGTGTCCGGTACAAGAACGACGCTGGAAGGGTTCGCGTCTTCTATCCGCGGCACCGTCCGAGCAGTGAGAGAAGCTTGCTACTCCATTCTCTACGGACTCAGTCGCCTCAATGTTCATTTCTATGGGTTTCAAGAACTCCCCGGCCCGCTGGCAAATTCCCTGTTCGCAGATGCGCACTTCCTTTCATCTCACCAACTTATTAACTTAATGACATTGGTCCGATATATGGTTGATGACTGTCCTATAGAGCTGCGGGCGCATTTCGTGCCCCCTATATTGGCTACATGCTTCAGGCAGATGGATGGCAAGATAAGCTCTCAGTGGGAGCTACTGGGTCAAAGACAGCAAACCACTTCTGACGAAGTCGGCTTGACTGAAGAAATGAAGGAGGAGAGCTTACTGCGACAACTTACGTACACAGCCGTCATGCTGGTGGCCTCCCTTTTCGACCCCCAACGCACAAATGGTACTTCTTCCTGGTTTCCAATTAACTATGGTTCACTAACGCAATTCAAAGAAACCGACAGCTCGCAGTCTGCCACTAACAAGGAAGCATCGACGTACACGCCAGGTGAAGGCCCAGGCGGCGCCAAGGAGTGGCCAACAATGCGACGTTTCTGCCTCACTGAATCGGCCATCCTCGAGTCTCTAATCCTCTTCTCCACCCATGCCATCCGAATGCGGGACACACGCTGCTGCGGTGTTGTTCTGCGCGTCTTCCGCTCTATCATCCCGGCATTTAGGAACCAACGCGACGTTGACCCCGCAACGGCGGCCCCAATCCGCGAGTTCATCAGCACAGAGGTCCTCCAGGCTTCTATTACTTCCTTGCATGAACCCTACTTCGTCGAGTTGCAGAAGGATTTGGCGCAGCTGATTTCAGCCATATTGGTCTCCTACTGCGACTTGACAAACACGCCGAAGGCGATCCTGATGTCGCTCCCTGGACTACAGGAAACTGCAGTTGATAAGTGCATCGACTACGTTAACCGTGCAGGGGTGCAGCCGAGACAGCAGCGTGCCATAGTCCTTGATCTCCTACGTGACCTCAAGGGAGTGAGCATCAGCGAGCAAGGGCGCATTTCCAAGACTGCGGCAGTAGTGAGGAAGGAGAGGAGCAAGATGCAGCAGGAGTTTATGCAGACAGAGCAGCAGAAGGAGGAGTCGACGGGGCTTGGGAGGCGGACGCCAGAGTTGGAGGGATTAGGGGCTTTGTTCAATCAATAGTTAGCCTAACTTATCCATGGCGAGAGGATGGTCTTGGAGGAACAGCTGTGTAGTTAAGCGATAATACCGTGTAAAATGGAACAGATGCAGCAAAACTTCGTTCCGTATCCAATGTTGTGTTCTTAGTTCTATGGGAACTAACATGATTGTCATTCTAGAGATGTACGCGGCTTTTTCGAATAACAAGTGTATCAATCTGGCTGGCTGAATCCATCGATGGGGGCCTCGTTGTTGTAAACACAATAGTATTGAATCTCCTATTATATCCCCCCACAGCTTCCATTAGCCGCTACTATCTACGTGCCCTTAGCTTGGGTATTAATAATCGCAATGAATGTAAGTCTCTCGTTATATCCCCCCCTTTAACATGAAGTCATCAAGTCTCTGTCCAAAATCATTTTGAGTGGCGTATATTTGCTCTCTCTTTCCCATCGTTCAAGGCCATCAAGGCCAAACTCCTAATAGCCAAATATGCTTTTCAGCCTGGGGTATCTTATGCCCTTATTATTTTCCAACCACATATTTTCCTTGCTGCCCCGCGCCCAATTCAGTTTCCCTCCTTATTTTGTACTTATCTCAGGCTTCCTACCGCCCAGAGCTCCACGCCGAGTATACCGAATTTCTTCCCTTGGTCGCTCAGTGGTTCGTTGCCAAATGTGAGGCATGTGCTGCTGATTCCGCGGTCAAAACTGTCGTCGAGCCATAACCCATAATTACCATCCCCGCCGCCAATGCTAAAAAAGGTCGCGTCGCAAAGCATGAAGTAGTCGTTAATGCCGGAGTATGGGAATGCCTTAAAGCGCACCTGCGAGGGCGAGGTAGGACGTGTAGGAGGTGCTGTGGGTGGTGCTAGAGTATTTGGGCTTCGTGGAAGAGGACTCGATGGTGTGAGGTTGAGGGAAGTGCTTCGTTGCATGTTCGTGGTATCCGCCGAGGGCGGGAGCGGGAGCTGGCTCAGATCCACCTGGGAGAAGACAGACGCGCGCCATAGGAAGCATTCGCCCGTGCCGAAGTAATGTGGTGATATATGAGGTGCTTCTGTCAGGTACGCTCCAAAAAGCTATAGTACAATTAGCAGCCATTCCAACATGAGGCCTTCCCAAGGCCAATCGCGGGGTAAAGCTTACCCCGCCGTCCCCGTCCTTAACCACAAGGACATACCCGTTCCGCAGCCCCCTCAGCTCGTCACAGTTTTTGTACATTGTCCCCAAGCTAACCCCGTCTTGCTCGAGGCTGTATACCAGGTTCCATTCGTCGCATAGTTGTAATCGCGGTGGTATCAGCAGGCGTATCTCTTCGGCAATCGCCTTACTCATGAGCCTCGCGCTCTCGTCTGTGTTTTCGGAGTACCCGCATAGCGTCAGAGGGTAGAGGGGCGGCGGTTGGAAGGGCGAGGCGGTGCGTAATGGCGGGGTGTATATGGAGCCATGCATGTCGGAATCCGGCTCTTCTTCCAATGTCTGTGAATTTTCGAGGGAAGGAGATGCCGGGGTAGATGGAGTGGATCCGTAGTATGGGCCCGAGAGACGGCGCAATAATTTACCGATCGATGGCAGATAGCCAGAAGATGAGGTGGTTATGGTAGTGTCGGTGTCGTCGGTGGTGCTTCCTAGGGTGGAAGCGCGGGAGAGAGATGGGTTTGTTGGAGAACTGGACATCTGCACGGTTGGGCTGGAAACTGGGTATAGGCGCTGGTTTGCAGGCGCTCTAGTGTCGTGCAATGCGCTAAATGCGATATATAAATAGTGAATTTATTGTTCCGAGATGGCAACGATCGGTGATGCTGTGGTAAAGTAGTGGGGCAGGGATGATAAGGTGTTGTTGTCAGGGCGGAATGATGGGGGACTTTGGGATTTCCGTTTGCGGGCGCCATTGCCAATACCCCTCGTGCCCGTCTGGGGTAAGCAAAAAGCTTAGCATTGAGGCTGAAAGAGATATTTGGTATGTCAACTTCATCACTTAAAGAACTGAGGGTAGCATTCGGAAATTATAATCACTCAGGAATGGAATTATAACATGGGCCTCTCACTATCTGACGCCACAGGATCATTGTCTCACATGCTACATACAGGCCACCCAATCGTGTCACCTTCCAACAGCGAAACTGCTCTCCTGTGATACTGTCTCCTGCATTGTAAGGGGAATATTTCTCGGATAGTTACTATAAAGCCATATCCAGGCAGGTGAGTAGGGATTACCCACAAGGGTGCCATCTATTTAAATCGTGGAACAAAACTCCACCCCATACCAGATACACTGGTTCCTTGAAACGCCGTTCTGAATGCATACACATATACAGCCAATATCATACACCATCAGCACCCTATCTATGGATTCCCATCTATCCGCATCTCCCATTCTTCCACCCCGTCCGCCACCTCTCCTCCCACTTATCGCAGTCAAACGTCTTCTTCCCCAGCTTCACATTCACATCGTTATGCGCCTCGCACATCCATCTGCCAAACTCCTCCCTACTCCCCACCCGCACCTTCTCGCGCTCCATATACCTCTGGAAGTCCTCACCGCACCAGGTACAGGGGTATAGCTTCCCGAACGACTTCACGAACGATATTGCGCTGGATTGCTCTGCAAGCGTCGGCTTCTCGGGGTATGCTGCGGTCATGGTATGCAGGAGCGTCCAGGAGGCGCGTCCAAGGGCTTCGACATCGGGGGGACAATCGTCAGGTAGGGTAGTAGGTATTTTCGTGGTTTTGCCCTTGGTACCTGGGGAATTGGAGGTTTCGGATGCAGCCATTGCGAACCAGTCGGAGACGGAGGTACAGGAGCGACAACTGAGAGAGAGGTTAGCTATTTGAATGCATATCCAATTGATACGCCTGCAGATAATAGGCATATTGTTGAGGGTGCATACGGCTTGCCATCTTTCCCTAACACGACGCCCTTAGGAAGCTTTTTCGGCACCTCGCCAGGTGTTGGTGGCGGCGTCACCGGCGCATCTTTTGTCGGCGCGTTCGCGCTCTGTGCAGGCTCGGCCATTCTCTCTTCTAGCGTACAGACAAGCTAATCAGAAACCAAATAAATGAATGAAAATAAGACGCAAATGAAAGTCGTAGCGCTGCATATATTTACAAAAAGGTATGAACGAACGAGAAGGAAAGCTTTGGTGCTGACCCGGAGAGGTTTGTAATACAAGACGGCGGAACCTTCCGCATAATTTCTTATCGCCGATTATCCCCTCCATCACCTCCCCACTATCACCTCGGGCCTCGAGCTTCGACAATGAGTTTATATAAACATGTCTGCCACAGCCGCAGACGCGGGGTCAATCCCCATATTCCTCCTGAAGACAAAGTCGACACCTCATGACGGCTATGAAGAGTTCTTCTCTGCCACCAAACTCGGAGGTCATGACCTAGCCCCGGCATTCGTCCCCGTCCTCGAACATACCCTCCTGGAGCCGGGGCTAGACACAGTACGCCAATTGCTCCGCTCACAGCGGATAAACAATACCGGCGATGAGGGAACATATGGCGGGATGATATTCACATCCCAGCGCGCCGTCGAAGCATTCGCCGGCCTCGTCGCTGAAGGTTCGACCACCCCCTCGACCCAACTCCCCAGCAAACACAAGCTAACCCCCCTCTCCAGGTCCACCCACCACAGACACCACCCCATCCACCTGGCCCTACCTCTCCCCAACCCCCATCTACACC
>JPJZ01000126.1:0-10298 GCA_000750815.1 Pseudogymnoascus sp. VKM F-4516 (FW-969)
ATGGGACAAGATTACACAGGAGGAAATCAATGCATTAATATTAACAATGCCAGATCGTATTATTAGCTGTAAGAATAGGAAAGGCTTTAGTACGCCATATTAGTTGAAGAAATACAGAATTTGTCGCATTTTGGTTGGGGTCGCTAACTGCCCGGGCTATTTTTCAAACCGGCTTCGGCATTTTGTCACGTGTCGGTGATGTCCTTTCCCCACTCAAGTAGAGTTAGGTGATGGGGCCGAGCCTTCCCATTCCCGTCGAACTCTAATTTGGGCGGGACGGACAATATTAGACTCCGACTATAGAGGGACTATAGAGGGCTATATAGATAGGTTACCTCGAATTGTTGAAGCTTGATCTTCGATATATAGCTTCATTCCCACTTCCTTTTCGCTTTTTGTGACCTTTTGATGAGAAAGGATGGAAGCATGTTGCTATGAAACAGCCTGAGAATGGCGTGATGGGACAGCGGCGTTTTGACCCATGCCGCCCACGGCAGTTAGTTGATGGTTTTCCTTGTGGCTTTCAAAATGGCTTTCCAGATTATTATAAATATATAAAATCTTGGGGAAGAGACGGTATATACAATGTTTTCAACTTTAACCACAACCCGAATATTCCGAAGTAAATAACGGGTCCTCTCAGATCTCGATCGGAATTCGGAGGCATGAGGACGTAATCCGCTCTGATTACCCAACACTCGGCCTTTCGGACTTCCCACATCAACATTCCGATCGAACTCTACTGGCTACCTTGAATTATTCTGTCAGAAAACTGGAGCTATGAAGATCCTATTTTCCTGATTTTTGGCATTCGACGGGCCCATAGTTATGCTTTTGCTATTGAAATGCACCCGTCATAGACGTCACGGATTGCCGAGCGAATGGCAAAATACACTTCCGTCCTGCCGCCCTGGCGGGGTGATCGTTAGGTCAGCGCGACTAAGCAAATATATGCAACTAAGACAAGCGTCTTAATATCTGCACAATATGAAGGAATATGAAGTGTCCCTTGCGTGTGCTGTCCCAGATATAAAGTCCCCTGGGAAGCCCCATCTAAGCTTCCGGGTCCGCCAGCTGCTAAGTTGTAAATTGAATCAATTATAAGGTTATATATCGTATAAACCATTCACCATGACGTCAAACATCGTCCTTCAGGGCGGAACTGTTCTATACCACGACGATGACGACTCTGTGATTGCCCTTAAGAATACTGATATTCTTGTAACAGGCAACCTGATTGCAAAGATTGGGAATGATATAGAAGTGCCGTCGGGCGCCACAGTCATCGACTGCAAGGGCAAGATCGTCTCCCCCGGCTTCATCGACACCCACCACCATCTATGGCAGGCGCAGTTGAAGGGGCGGCATGTGGACGAGACGCTTCTGGAGTACGTGGTAGCAGGTACTGTAATATCTCTCTGGACGAAGAGAAAAATACTAACGAATGAAACAGGCAATATGCAGAGTTATAATTATACGCCCGAGGATATGTTCTGGGGCCAGCTGGCCAGCTGTCTTGAAGCCATAGATGCGGGAACTACTTATGTCCTCGATCACGCGCATGGCATATACACTCCTGAGCATGGTCAGTCGCTCTTTCCCTGACTAAAAAAGTCATTTCTCTCTGGGTCTACACTATATCGCGTCGCTCCTACCTCCTCGGCCATGCCATGCCTCTCCTGCCTGTCGTTCTTGCCTGTCGTTCTTGCTTGCCGTTCTTGCCCCGTCGTTCTTGCTATTTTACCACCCCTCTCTCGCTCCTTCTTCCCATCAACACACACTAACTTCCCCCAGCAACACAATCCATATCCGCTACCACCGCCTCCGGTCTCCGCTCCACCTACGCCTACGCCCACCCCCCCGCCACCCTCGACTCCTGGACCGACACTAGCATAACCCCCTCCTCTGCCATCCTCCCCGCCTGGTCTCTAGACCAGCTCGAATCTCTCGCTCTCGCCCAACCTCACGCCTCCGGCCGCCTCACCATCGGGCTCGGATTCGACTTCTTCTACCTCCCCCGCGAAATGGTCATCGACCTCTTCGCGCGCTTCCGTAAAGCTGGCGTTCAGCTCATCACTTCGCACGTAGCGAAGAATGCCGTTTTCGGCACCGGGTCCACGGTCGAGTTGCTCGATTCCTACGGCCTCTTGGGACCGGATCTCGTAGTCTCGCATGCTACGAACCTCACGGCCGAGGAGCTGGGTGTGCTTCACAAGGCGGGAGTTTATATCTCATCCACTCCCTCTTCGGAAGCGCAGACTGCGCTCGGCTGGCCTGTAGCGCTGCGTTCTAACGTTCACGGTTCGTTGGGGGTAGACAGTCACGGCTTCTCTGGGGCGAGCATTATTTCCGAAGCGTGGAACGCGCTGTTGGCCGCCAGACATGAGACAAATTCCAAGTTGTTGGATAAAGGTGAGTTCCCCGAGAAACTGGCTGGAGGGACGAGAGAAGCCTTTAATCTCGCTACTGTGGGAGGTGCAAGGGCAGTGGGAATGGGCGATAAGATAGGGAGGATCAGAGAGGGATATTTGGCTGATTTGGTGGTGATTGACGCGCGGAGTCCGGGGATGGCTGGGGTGAGTGGGTGGGATCCTCTTATCGCGGTTCTGGGATATAGCCATGCGGGGGATGTGGATACGGTGATTGTGGATGGGATTGTTAGGAAGAGGGGTGGGAAGCTTGTGCCTGTGGAGTTGGCCGGGGGAGAGAGGTTGGAGTGGGATGGGGTGGCAGAGAGAGTGGAGAGGAGCAGGGTCGAAGTGCAGAAGAGGATTGAGGGGGTGAGTTTTGAGGCGGCGAAGAAGTTGGTGGTTGGGGCCTTTCATATTGACGAGAATAAGTTGAAGGCTGTGAATTATTGATGGGAGCTGGGTGGGGGGCTGCGGTGCCGAGGGCCGTTGGAGATGTTGCAAGGAGGCGATAGAGGATAATACTAAAGCTCGTATAAAATACGTCGCAAGCAACATCAGTTAAAAATACTGCGAAGAAATACTAACGAGGAGATATGGGTGGTCTTTTGTCGAAAGGGGACAGGTTTGACAATGACCTCCGTGAGGTTCGTAGAATATGGGTAGCCGCTATCTGAAATCTATTGCATATAGATACGAGAAATGGTAGCAAACGTGGGACAACAGCACTTGGTGACAGCATTCTCCTTTCTCACCACTCCTCCCCTTTCTCACTACCATCTCCTTTCTTACAACCCCCCAATTTTATCTTTCACTCCGTCCCAACGTTCTTTTGAGACTTGGGGTTTCAAGCTGGTCTTAAACCAAATTGTGCGCTGTTTATTTATGGTTTGCATCATTGTTGCGGTGTCACAGCTCGTCTTTTCTATTTAGTGAGAGCAGTTCCTCCACGTCGTTCAGCGTCGTTAACTCATACCCTGAAAGAAGTCTCCACCGGAAGAATTTGCCGTACTGCAAGCATACATAGCCTTACTATCACATGCACACCTCAAAATCCGACTCAAGTGAACCATTGATTGGCAATAAAAGTAAATTCGTAAACCAAATCTATCATACACGAAAAATAAACACACAAGCCTCGCTGAGACTCCCCTATCCACCACCGCTTGCTACCCTGAAAATAAAGACAAGACGCACGGACCAACTCACCTGCGAGCCCTACTACGCCACCACCCCGTCTTTCTCCCCCACTAGCTCTGGCGCTTTGGACTCTCCACTTACTCCGCTCCGCTGTTCATCCCCATTCTCTTGTGGGGATTCATACCCCTCCACCAGCGGGCCGGTGTAGAACTGGTGTCCACGAACCGCCCAGTAGATGCCGGCGAAGACGAAGATGGCAACGAGGAAGACGCACGCGTAGTTCATCGTGTCGGCCGCGACGGGGTACTCGGTGGGCAGGAGGAAGATGACGGTCACGAACGCGGTCCAGATGCAGGCCCAAGTGTTGATGGCCTTGGAGAAGCGGCCCATGTGCCAAGGGCCGGGCTTGAATTGGCCGAAGATGACCTTGCAGGCGATGGGGATGCAGTAGGAGATGTCGAGGGAGATGGCGCAGACGTTGAAGACTCCTGAGATGGCGGTGTAGGAGCCGAGACCGATGAGGTTGATGAGGATGCAGAGCACGACGCTGAGCCAGACGGAGGTCAGGGGCGTGCCGGAGATGGGGCTGACCTGGGTCCAGACGTGGGAGAAGGGGATGAGGCGGTCGCGAGAGAAGGCGAAGAAGGTACGTGCGGTGGCTTGGAGAGCCGTGAAGCACACGAACTTGATGATGATGAACCCGCAGACGGTGTAGAAGATTCCACCGGCCTTGCCAAGGGAGTTGTAGAAGATCATCGCGACGGGCTGGTAGGCGTTGAGAATGTCAGCGGACGATGGGCCCATGCAGAAACCCAGCACGATGTTGAAGAGGAAGCCACCAATGTAGGTGAAGGTCATGGCAGCAGAGATGGCCCATGGCGCCTTCTTGGCGGGGTTCGAGATCTCCTCCGTGATATGTGCCGTTGCGTCGTAATCGGTCATGGTCCAAGCCACAGAGAGGAATCCAAACAGGAAGGAGAAACCCTTTGGCTGCCATCCCGAGCTCGACTCGATCTCCGTGAAGACGAAGCTGGCCGAGTTCTTGTTCTCCGTCTTTACGAGGAGAGCAATACAACACGACACCAGCACGGCGATGTGGAAAATGACATATCCCTTAGTCATCTTCTCAATCCAGTACGTGGACAGCGAATTGACCAAGCCCGTGAGCACGGTCAGCGCAGCCATCACGCCGACCGTCGTGTTCTCCGTAATCTCATACTTGAAATCCGTGCCCATGCTCACGGCCGCGAGCAGCATCTGCGCGGCACCGTACTCTGAACTGGCGACACCGGCAATCTGGCCCAAGAGGTTGATCCACCCCGTGATCCACGATATGACAGGCACGTACTTCTGCGGCGCCAGGCGCGACACGGTGTAGTACAGGCCGCCGGAGGTTGGGTAGGCCGAGACGAGCTCCGCGACAGAGAAGGCGAGACACATACATCCGGACCCCGCGATCAACCAACACCATACGGCCGCTGCGGCGCCGCCGGCCGACAGAGGGTAGGAGTAGGTGGTCATGGTTGTCGCGAAGAGGCCCGAGATGCTGACGGCGAAGGAGAAGGTCGAGAGGTAGCCAAACTCGCGCTTGAAGACGGGCTTGTACCCGAATTCAGCGTGGAGTCTCTCATCGTCGCTGTCGGCGCCCTCTTGGGCGGCATTGGGTTGTTTACGCTCGCCATCGGGACCGTTGGAGAGGTGACCTATGCTACGGGTGCGGTGGCGGACGACATGACCGTCCGAGCTATCGGACGGGGAGATGACATCACCGGCTGCTGTATCCTTGGCCATCTTGGCGGGCTGTTTTGTAGTCGCAACGCGAGCGAGAGATTTCCAGGAAATCTATGTGGGTTTGGGCATAGATAGACGGTTCTAATATAGAGAAAAACAATAAATTAAAAGGGAAGAAAGGGAAAAGAAATGAAGCTCGAGGAGAACATGGTACAAAAGATCTGACGGCGACGCCAAGCAATCTGAAGAAAATAGCGGGCGGGCGGGCTGGCTGGGGGGTGTGAAAACATGGAAAGTGGAATGGACCTTGCAAGATACGACTAAAAAGATAATGTCCGAGGGAAAAAACACGACCAGGCCATTTTCGGCAATGACGAGGCTATCTGTATGGCTGAGGAAAGTGTGGCTAAGACGACTATGCCCGACTATGCCTATAGAGAACACGACTATATGCCGCATTACACGTGGGGGAGAGAGTACTTTGATTATAGATTAATCCACAGATCGTCGATAGAAAATCCACAGGTGATGTAAACGGGATAGATTGTCCATAGAGAATGGAGAGAAAAGTTTACAGCGAGTATGGCTTTGTGGGTTTGGCCATAGAGGAGGCATAGATAGGGGGTACTTTACAGCATCAGTCGACCATAGAGAATGGATAGACAGGAGTTTGTACTCGTACGCTATGGTTCTTCTATGGGTTAACCGTAGATAAATGGATAGGCCGTATGGGCTCTATGGGCTGTCCATAAAAAAAATTGTAAAACTCTTTATGTGGTTGTTCCATAGGGATAGCATCGGTTGTCTTACGGCGACCTAGGATCACCGTAAAACCTGCCTAGGTAATCTATAGACAGTGTTTAGGCAGTCTTTAGGCACTTTTTAGCCACTCTTTAGGCAGTCCTAGGCGGTCGTAGGAGGGCCTTAGGGCGATCCTCAGGCATTGGAAGTAGAAGCGTTGGAAGCATTAAACAGGAGTTACAGTAGCACTCGAGTAAGTCACTATAGATTTAAGCCATAGAGAGGCCACAGAAAGTCCCATAGTAAGCCAAGTAAACCCATACAAATTGGCCAAACCGCCCTATCCCAGTCCCTCCAGCTAATCCCAGCTAAACGAGCCCATACAACCCCATCGCCGTCGCGTCTCCCAAATCTCCTAGTGGGGGCAAACGCGGAACATGGAAGGTGCATAGCGCTTTGGTGTGTTTTGGCGCGCAGTGGTGTGTCTCTGTTATGTCTCTGACACTCGGAAGGGGTGACCGACGGCGTTACCAAGGACACTACTGTAACTACGAGAAACACTAGCTGGGATTACTTGGAGTACGAATGTTGATGTTCCTTGTATTGTATGGAGAACTCCATAAAAATGAAGAAACTCATTACTCCAGATCAACATTTGATCAACACTTCAGGAACAGGGGCACGTGATCATTTTGCAGCTCTTTCTTGCTTTCCTCCACTGTAATTTGTTCCGATCGTCGACGTTTAACAGCGATCAACAAATGACATCTGCCGGTGTGCGCTAGTTGTTTGGTGTATTTGTATGTATGTCTATGAATGAAGATATTTGCACCCGTCCATGTCTATATACTGTACTCCCTCTTATCTCTCCTGTGAAGTCAGCGCTTGAATCCACGTCTGTCAACCATCGTCTGCGTCGCATTCGGCGTCGCCGTACTACTCGACACATGCACATGCGAGCACATCCCTACCCGACCCCTCCACACCATCCGCAACCCCCTCCACACCTCCCACACCACCCCTAACCGTCCCCATGGGGTCACATTCCCCTCCCCCACGTACCTGCACACCATCACCAACTCAATTATTCTTTTTTCACCCAGTAACCGGTCACACTCCCTGTCCCGCATATGCAGACAGACCAATGTCAACATCGACACCAACATCCCTATCTCTCTACTCTTTCTTCTCGCCCTCAACCTTCTTCTCACCTTGCTCCTCCCCCTCCCCCTTCATCGCCCCATTCTGCTTCCCATCATTCTTCCTCGCCCCCATCCCCATAGCCACCTCCCTCTCCCCCTCCTTCAACTTCGCCAGCTCCTTCTTACTCAACGTCAAGCTCCCTTTCGCCATCGCCTCCATCGGCAACGGCCTCACATACGGCTGACACACCCACCACGGCCTCCTACACTCCCTCACCGCCTTAACACTCGTCTCATACTCCACCCCCACCACCTCCCCCTCCGTCTCCAACCCCTCATACCCCACCGCCGACAGTACATTTCCCCCTTTATCCCCCTCCGCCTCAAGCGCATCATGATAGCTCGCCCCGCCGGTAGCCTCATACTCCCTAATCCCCTTCTCCACAACTTCCTCCACCATCCCCAGCACGCCCTCATATGCCTCCATATCCCCCGGCCGCGAGCGCGCCAGTGCGTCCCGAACAGGGTGGTGCTGTGACACGAGCGCGCGAAGGAGGTGGAAGCAGTGCGGTTGCATGGCGATGAGGTTAGGGTTGGAGACCTTCTCGCGCTTCTGTTTCTTGTTTGCGTTTTTGGACTTCCCCTCTCCCTTGCCGTTTGCTTGCTGGGCAACTTCTGTCGTAGGCTCGGGGGCTTTGGCCGCGTCTGTCTCTGCTGCAGTAGTAGTATCGACGGGCTCAGCACCGGTCTTTGCGCGCTTGCGAGGCGGCTCATCGCTGGCTTCTGGTGTTGGTGGGTCCCGAGCAGCGGCTTGGCCGGGGATGTAAAGCGGTTTCCGTGCTGGCGGCGCCCGCTCCAGGACGTACTTGTAGATGATATCCAAATACCTCCTCAGCGCCTCATCCATCCTAAACCCACCCTTCCCATCCCTACCACGCCAGTACATGCTTCCCTCCTCTCCCACCTCCGGCGCCTCCGCGAAAATAGCAGGGTCATAAAGGTTTCCTTCCGCGCTCATGACGGCATCCGCGCCTGTGGCCTCGAGACACCTGTCGATGTCGCCGCGGGACAGGATATTGCCATTCGCAAAGATAACCGTCTCTTTCGGTAGGTTATCCCTCAAATACCTAATCGCGCCCCAATCCGCCAATCCCGTCTTATGACCCTTCGCCTCCCTCAACCGCCCATGCACCGTCAGAACACTGGCGCCGGCACTCAACACCTTCTTCGCATACGCCAGCGTCTCCTCCCTCGTCTCCAACACCCTAATCTTCGCCGTCACCGGCACAGCCAGGTTCGTATGCAGAGTATGAATCAAATTATAAATCAACTCCTGATCCTCCTGCAAAAAAGCGCCGTAATTCCCCTTCCTCGCTATCCCCTGCGGACACCCGAGATTCAAATCCACAGCATCACAGAACGGCGCCACGTACTGCGCCGCAGCGAGCAAGTCTTCAGGCGTGTTGGCGCAGAACTGCACGAATAGGGGCCGGTCGATAGTTGGGTTTCCGTCGAGGAAGGTGTCGGGGGAGTCGGCGGCCGGGGCAGAAGGGGGGGGTGTGGGGAGCCCGGAGCGCGTGGGTTGGAAGTGGTTGGCGCGGAATTTTTCGGTGGTGGTGAAGAGGCGTGCGTGGAGCATGGGGGTGTATGCGAGGAGGGACTTGTTGCTTGAGGGCGTCATGTAGGAGCGGGTGAGCATGCGCCAGGCCTGGGAGGGGGGTTAGCTGGTGCTGTGCGACTTGGGGGGGAGGGGGACGTACGAATTCAGATTGGTCGACCATGGGGGCGAGGACGAATTTGGGGCTTCCGAGACTCTCGTAGAAGGCTCGGCCGTGTAGTTTTGTCGGGTTGGAGGCTGTGGAGGTGGTTGTTTCGGTGGGTGGTGGTGATGCCGGCGGCGCATTGCCGGGGGTGCCGTTGGTTGTTGCCATTGCCCGGGTGTATCGTGGAGTGTTGGGAGAGAGTATGCGCCTTGCACAGGCGCTGAGGCTTCTTCGTAAGAACGCCACACTTAGGACAAAGAAAGAGCAGAAGGGAGGTGTTGAGGTTACGAGACCTTGAGGATTGTTGTCGCCGCCTCGGTCTGAGTAATTATTTTTTGATATATGTGGCCCGTGCACGAGCCTTGTGGCGAGGCTGAAGATGTCAGGGCATGGACAACCTGACACATTATATTACTCCGTTCATATGTAATGGCTGCTTAAAATGTAGTAAGCTCTTTGCATTATAATATACACTCTACCCATAATCTCACATTCAATCCAACCCAGCAATGCACCCCCCCAAACTCCAACACCAAACCCATCCTTGAACTCCCCATTCCTTACCCCTTCTATCCCCTCCCAGCAGTCGCCCTCCTCGCCTCCTCCCTCTTCCCCTCCACCCTCTCCAAAAAGTCCTTGCGATGCAAATAACTCTCCTTTCCCTTCCCCGCCACCTCCAACTCCTCCCTAATCCCCTCCTTATCCACAAACCCAGCCCAATCCATCTTACTCTTCTCCACCGTATTAAGCTTTCTCCCCTTCTCCTCTTGCTGCGCCACCAGCCGCTCGCGAATCATGCCCACTCCGAGCTTGAGATCGGGGCGTGGGGGACCGAGGTCGATTATGGGCTCGAATATTGAGCGGCGCGCGAGTTTGGTGGCGCGCCGGGGTGGGGAGGCGGAGGTGGGTGCGCCTCCTTCTGCTGCGGTGGGGTTGGAGGCGAGGTAGAGGCGTGCTTCGGCGGAGTCGCGGGGGACGACTTTGGTTTCGGTGTGGACTTTGCCGGCGAAGTTGTAGGTGCGTTGGATGGTTACTGTGTCGTCGCCTGTCGGCCCCGGCAGTGTCGTGAGCGCTGACGCAGCAGCTGCTGCGGTTTTGGACACAGGGCCTACTGTGTCGAGGGCTTGGCCGTCGGAGGGAGGTAGGAGTGTGTGCTCGGTAGGTTGTTTAGGTGGTCCGGATACCATAGATGCCCAGAGCGCGTCGACGTCGACGGTCGCATTCTTCGTATCAGCAAGCGGTGCACGCTCTTCCTCTCTGCACTTCGTTAGCACCATCCATCTCACCACCTACTCCCCAAGGAGTTGACATGTACTCACGCAGCAGCAGCCATCCTCCTCGTCTTCACAAACCCCCCCTCCCCTCCCTCATCC